>WNWU01000021.1:1464673-1512096 GCA_012654045.1 Ptyas mucosa
AGAATAGAATAGAATAGAATAGAATAGAATAGAATAGAATAGAATAGAATAGAATAGAATAGAATAGAATAGAATAGAATAGAATAGAATAGCAGAGTCGGAAGGGACCTTGGAGATCTTCTAGTCCAACCCACTGCTTAGGCAGGAAACCCTACACCACTTCAGACCAATGGTTATCCATCATCTTCTTAAAACCTTCCAGTGTTGTAGCATTCACAACTTCTGGAGGCAAGTTGTTTCACTGATTAATTGTTCTGTCAGGAAATTTCTCCTTAGTTCTAGGTTGCTTCTCTCCTTGATTAGTTTCCACCCATTGCTTCTTGTCCTGCCCTCAGGTGCTTTGGAGAATAGGTTGACTCCCTCTTCTTTGTGACAGCCCCTGAGATATTGGAACACCACTATCATGTCACCCTGAGTCCTTCTTTTCATTAAACTAGACATACCCAGTTCCTGCAACCGTTCTTTATATTTTTTAGCCTCCATTCCCCTAATCATCTTTGTTGCTCTTCTCTGCACTCCTTCTAGAGTCTCCTAGAGTCTTCTAGAGTGGGGTGGGCCAATCCCATTAGGGTGAGGCAGGTCCTCAGAACTTCATTTACAGTTTACACCATGGAACTACTGGCAAAACAAACTTTTAAATCTGCTCCCTTTGTTGCTTCTGCATATACAAATGACTGCCACTATCTTTCTAAACATTTAGTAAATGTTTTGGCTCCAAAACATCCTGATCCGTGAGAGAGCTTGCCTTCACCAAAGAATACTCAAGGTTGAAAAATCTGCTAAGATCTGTGCAAACCAGCTGCACCTGAAAATAGCTTGGAGATACTAAAAATGCATTCCGCTTTTGGGGAAAAAATATTTAGGTCAGCCTTTTAGAAGATTTTTTTACTTTTTGGAATATGTTATTCTACCTGCTGTTTTTGAGACGCTCAGCAAGAGCAGGCTTGGTTAGTACTTGGATAGAGAGCACCAGGAAATCCCAGGGAATGCCAAACCACCACCGTTGGACTGCATAAACAAATCCATACAATCCCTAGGAATTGAGCTCAGCTCAAAGGAGACTTTTAAAGGCTCCATTGTTACTTTTATTATTACTCAAATTCTTGTACTCAAGTTTGTTTTAATTTATTTCCCAGAAAGAAAACATAGTACTATAAAAAAAAATAAATTAACATTCTAGACTGTCTGGAACCTGGAATGGAAGATTATGGTTAGAAGACGAGGATAAATTTGTGATATTTGGTTGCAGGTCACACTTGCACCTTCTTGAGGTACCATAACTTATTATTCATTCTTTAGAGCCAAGGAAGGACCAGAATCAATATGGAACTTTTCCAATTAATGTATCTTGAGTAGCATGCTAGCAAAGAACTCTTCTTTTAAAGAGCTGCTGCCAGTTAGCATAGCCAGTAACGGATATGATAAATCAATGGACTGATTGATTTTTTTTTAAAAAAAAATAAACATAAAAAAAGCTATTTATCCTATTAAGAGTAGAAATATAATTACAAAACTGGTGATGCAAGCTTTTGTCTGCCGCCTCTCTATTGTTTATGACCATTCTTGTCCTCTTTTATTTCTCGTCTGTGCCTTTCAGATGGTCTTTAAATGAGGATATTTTAAAAGCATGTTGAAATAAGACTCAATGAACTTTTCCGCAAGGAGGGGCCACAGGCAGAGAAAATTTTAACTGGAATTCATGTGTATCAGGTATTAAAGAAATCTGTCTACAGCAGGGGTGTCAAACTCGATTTCATTGATGGCCACATCAGGGTTGTGTTTGATCTTGGGGGGGCAGGGGTGGGTGGGTGTGGCCAGCTTGACGTCACTCATGTCAGGGGCACCTGTGGTGGCCCAAGCACTCTGCCAGCAAAAACAGGCCAGCTATGATGGCCTCCTGCAACTCTGCCAGCGAAACTGGAGCTCAGGAGGGCCGTGCATGGCCCTCCTGAGCTCTGTTTTTGCTGGCAGAGGCACCACGGGTCAGTCCTTTGCTGTTTCAAGGGTTGCCCCATGGGCCAGATCTAAGTACCGCGTGGGCTGGATCTGGCCCACAGGCCTTGAGTTTGACACCCCTGGTCTACAGAGTGATAAATCTGGGACTATGATCTTAAGTGTTCTGGAGTGATATATTGCAGCCTTAAAACTATCATTTTTTGGCTCTTACAGCCAGACTACAGAAATTTCTACAGAGGTTTTCTGCACAGTCTCACATTGGACCTCAAATGAAGAAACCAGTATGCAGTAGCTCTGAAAGATAAGTGGCCTTTGTCTTAGGTATTTCATCCTGAGGGATTTGCTTATTTCCACTTTGTCCCCATATGTTCTCTAGCCAAATATTTATGCTTCTCATCCATCAGCGATAGATGGTGGATGAATTTATTTTTTTTATCCTTCCCTTATTGGCCAGTTTTAACTGGTCCCTAATTATTTCTTTGGTTTTTGATCTGTCTTCCAGTTGTTCGATTTTTCAGACTAAATTAATGTTAGGATTATTACATAGCCGTTCATAAACTTCACCAATATGCAGGATAGTGTGCAGCTGCTTTCATAGGATAAAGCTGAGTTAGATGTATTTTTTTAAAAAACTGCTGTAAAGTTCAATTTGAAGGCTCCTTTCTGAATTATTTGTAGCTGAACTTTCTAAGAATTGAATTAGTGCCTGATTTGGCTTTTCCTTCTTTCGTGGCATACTTTTTTCTCCCTTTTTGTATCATGTCAATTTAAGGACCCCAGGGAAGTATTGTTTTCTTATTGATTAGTGGCAAGCTTTTCTGGGATCCTTTTTAATAAAAAATATAAGCCTATACAAGCCACATATCAGTTTGAGTTTAAAATAAAACATTTAGGATTTGAAGGGTGAGATTGTGTGTTTTGATATTTCTTTTTGTACGTATCTGTACAAAGTTTCCTTACTCTGATGGTCTTCAGATCCCTTCCCATTTATCCAGTCTTTTTTGTACAAATACTTATAGACTAACAAAACTGGACAGTACTAGCCTAATACATTTGTGTTTATTTATTTAAACTATCTTAATACAAAACTTTTGGGCCCAATTGGCAAAAGAAAACTCAGGACTGTATTGATTGGATACATGTGGGAAGTGGTCTTGATCCTGCAGTGGATTGACAATAAGTAAAATGATGATGATAATGATGATGATAATGATGATGAATATGTAGTTGTAGCTACCAGTAATTTTTAAACTATTAAAACTTCAAAATGAACCTGCATTTTCTGCGTCGTATGAGAAGAGCATATCTTCCTTCCACTGTCCTTACCACTTTCTATAGGGGGCTTATTGAAATCATCCTGTCGTATTGTATTACCGTGTGTGGTTTCAGACAGGAAAGCTTTGCAGAGAGTGGTGAGGATGACAGAAGATATTACTGGAAATTCATTTCCTTCTATCCAGGACAGGGCATATAAGCGATGCTTGACCAGGGTCCACAGTATTGTCGGGGATGCTACACATCCTCTCGACGACCAGTTTTCTGTGTTACCTTCTGGGAGGAAGCTCTGCAATATCTGAAGCAGAACAGGGGTAGGTTCTACTGACCTTTACTACCGGTTGGCAACAGGGCTGCGCGCATGCATGCGCAGAAGCATTTTGATGACGTCGGGATTGGTGGGTGGAGCCTCCCGCCAGTTTTACTACCAGTTCTATAGAACCAGTGTGAACCAGGGGCAACCCACCACTGAAGCAGAATCATTAGATTCTGTAACAGCTTTATACCACATAGTATCAACCTTGTTAACTCTCAAGACTCTTGTCTGCTATGTATTCAAAATGGACTGTGATTAATTGTGTGTACGTGTGTGTGTTTTCTTTTGAGAGTGGGCATCAGAATTTCATTTTTTAATCTGTGCCAGTATGTTCACAGAAAAAAGTGACACTAAAGGTTATCTTATCTTAGAAGGAGAGGAAAAGGGAGGAGACGGAAGTAGGGAGGGGAGAGGAGAAGGAGAGAGGGAAGGAGAGGAAAGCGGAGGGGAGAAGGGAAGGGAGGGAAGGAGAAGGAAAGAGACTGGAAGAGATGGACTGTCGTTGTAAAATGGAAAATGTGATGTATTATAAAGGAAAATGTATAATAAAAACATTTTAAAAGGTTATCTTATCTTAGTGTTAGTCTATTTTCTGCACTAGACAAAGAAGGTTGGATGGCTGAGTTAGAAAGAGTTTTGTGAAAAAAAACTTAGGAAACATCACAGTTAGGTTATCTGGTTGTTCATGAAAAGCAACATAGTATATTAAGAGAGGTTTCTTGTACTCCAACTTCGTTAAGAGGTCAGGGCTGGAGAGATTTCTAACACAATTTTCTCATGCTTTGAAGAAGCCTTGACTGTAGGCAGAGGCTGGTAAGATTGTTATTATATTACAAAGTCTAGAGTGAATCATGTTCCTTGGCATTTAAAGTTGAACACAACATGAAGGAAATGTACGGGTCAAAACCAAGCTAAATGGTAGCCTTTTAAAGAGGGCATTGACTTATTCTCCAGGGCACCAGATGGCAAGACAAGAAGTAATGGGTGGAAGTTTGTCAGAGATCCAACCTAAAAGTAAGGAGAAATTTTCTGACAGTGAGAGCAATTAAGCAACGGAATTGCTTGCCTCCTGAGGTTGTGGGTGCTCCATCAGTGGATGTTTTCAAAAATACACTAGACAATCATTTGACTGGGATGGGAGAAGGCTCCTGCCCAAACAGGGGGTTGGACTAGAACAGGGGTGTCAAACTCGATTTCATTGAGGGCTGCATCAGAGTTGTGTTTGATCCCCGGGGGGGGGGGGCAGGGTGTGTGTGGCCGGTGGGGGCATGGCCAGCTTGACGTCACTTGTGTTGGTGGAGCCTGTGGTGGCCCAAGCACTCTGTCAGCAAAAACGGGCTCCTGAGCTCCATTTCCAGCTGCGATGGCCTCCTGCAACTCTCTGCCAGCGAAAATGGAGCTCAGAAGGACTGCACATGGCCCTTCCAAGCTCTGTTTTCACTGGCAGAGGCACTGCAGGCCGATCCTTCGCAGTTTTGAGGGGGATCCATGGGCCAGATCTAAGCATCCCATGGGCCAGATCCAGCCCTTGCGCCTTGAGTTTGACACCTCTAGATTAGAAGGTCACTTGCTTTCATGATAAACTAGGCTTTTCTGCTTATTTGGCAGAAATATATCATATATAGGAGGTAAGAGCTGCTGCTTACTTAACTATCTCATGCTATTTCTTAAAGGTTATATTTTAGGCCCTTTCCATACTGCTGAATTAACAGTTATCCCTTCTTTTTGAACTGGAAAACAATGATACCAGAATAAAATAGGCTGTCCTCATTGCCAATACTTACTGTCTTTTGGGCCCCCTCACAGATGAATGGTGCTTCCAGATTATACCCATATAGAGCAGGTACTGTATTTAACAAGCTAACTGGACAGTTCCGCTGTATTTGCTACACTCCATCTTCAACTGGCAGAGAAACCCCCCTCCCCAACCACAACATTGCAGCAGGAATGAAGTAGGTTTGGATGCAGAAGTCTGCCAACTCTAGATTCTTTAACATGCCTCCCATACATTTTCTCATGATCCAAGATAAGCAAAGATAAAAAATAAAAGAATGTGGATCCATGAGGAGAGGTGACTCAGAAGTAGCATTTATTTAGGATTTTGTCTCCTCTTCCCTTCCTTTCCCTTCCCTTCCTATAGAACAGTTGGAATTCATTGTTGGAATGTATTCCTATGCAACAATTTCAGCACTATTCAGCCAGAAAATGGCAGTATTTACAAGTTTGGATCTATGATATATACTCTATGCTCTTTTGTTCTGAGTAGAATTTCCTGTTTCCTGTTACAGTAAAACAGTTGAGCAGTAAAGCACATAGTGACTGTACTCTTTTGTTTGCCCTGTGTGGTGCTTTATATAAACAAAAGAACAAATGCCAACTTCCAAATTCTTACATGCGCTATTCCAGAGGCAGGGAAAGAATTGATCCAGTCAATCTACTCTTACTCTAGTCCAGCCTTGTACTGAAATAAAACACAGTGCTGCTAGAGGAGTGGTTTAATACCATTGTGCAGTTTTGATAGAGCACTGGATAGGATTGCTATATTCAGTTCTCTAGTGAGATCATAGCAGAATACAGCAGACAAGGCTAACTGGGGTTGAAAAGGCAAGACACCCCTTTCTGATTCCAACTGCTACTGGTCACCCAGTAGTTTCATGTGGTCATACAAGAGAAAAGCCATTTGCACAAAGGACTCCATACAGTACTAGCTTTCCCATGAAACATCGGACTTACAAAAGTCCTGCTTCACGAGATCATTTAAACTACTAAAGGGTGTTGGAACAAATGTCCATCTGGGTTCAGTTCTAAGTGGGGAGAAAAACATTGGAAACATGGAGACTGCTTGAAAAGATGGTTTAATGGTGGACAGGACTACATGGTTTTGAGATCCTGGGCAAAAAAGCACACGTGTGTGTGTGTGTGAGAGAGAGATTTATACCGTCTGTTGGGCTTTGAATTTGAGCTTGTATTTTGATTGGTTGTCAGACTCCCAGGGATAACTTTGTAGGTTGTCTTTTGAGTCCCAGGCTTGGTTGACTCTTGCTGGGTGGCTGGGTGATGATGTAATGAAAGGGCTTTGGGCAATTCCTACTATGACTCTGCCTGAAGGAGGTAGATCTTTGTTATGTAAAATAGACTGGCCCAGGCCTTAATGGCCCATTCCATGAGGTTTCCAAGATAGGGAGATTTGATTGGCTTATAGTTCAATTTTAGGCATATCAGTCTATGAAATAAAAAAGATCTAGTATCTTGGTAGGACTGAGGGTTGGAGACCAGGACTAGTTCATATGAACTTTTGTTGTTAGTTGCGAAGTCGTATCCGACCCATTGTGACTTCATGGACAAAGTTCCTCCAGGCCTTCCTGTCCTCTACCAGCTCACGCCTATCATATGAACTAGGGATGCAAAATTGAATTCAGCCAGAATTGAAATGCTGCCCACTCTGATCAGAAAGAGTCATAGTCCCAGCCTCCAAAGCTTGTCCTTTCCAACTTACGTCAGAAAGTGCTATGCAGTTTTCCACTGAGAATATGTAGCTATATCTGGACAATTTTTTTGTCAAGGGACGTGACTCTAGCCTCAATCAAATTAACAAGAAGAACTTGAAGGCCTGTAACAGATAAAACATTTTCAATACAGGCACCCTTTGTTTGTGATTAAGATTCTATTGGAAATTCAAATATTTTAAAAGAGCAGCTCTGCTCTAGCAAATACAATGAGATCTAAATTAAATTCATTGTTAAGCCTTCCTAAAAGTGTGATTCCTTTCTCTTTTTTATGTTTATAAAGAAGATGGTTTATTAGCATATGTGTTTTAAAAGCCAAAATGGAATAGACTACTGTAAAATAAATGAATTCAGCATAAAGTACTCAGAATCTCTTTAGTAGTATGTAATAATGGAGAAAGGACAAAGCTTGGCACTTGGTTTGTGATCTTTGATCTAAGATGAGTACATTATTAATAAATAAAAGTTTCTGTTTTCCTCTATGAAATGTTGGCTGGCATGGTTTCAAGTGTCATGAAAGAAAACCTAGTTTATATGCAGATGAACACTAGGACAAATGGTTTCCATGGAAGTAGAAGAGATAACACTAAATGCTAAAGTTTAATGCTAAAGATTAAATATGGTTGAGGTTAGAGAGGTGAAGGATTTGATTTAAATAAACTAACACAATAATTATAGAATATGCAGATCAAAACTTCTTATTCTATAGTTTGTATCCTTTCCAAATCTTGCAGTATGGACCTGTTGAAAATTGCATTAAAATGTATAAATTAAGAAAATGTGTGAACAAATATGCACAAATTGGCAAAATGTATATACAGAAAAAAAGATAGGTTATATAATTTTGTGTTCTAAATGCATGGGTTAAAGAAATGGGTATGTGTGAATGCATGGCTAGATTTAACAAATGTAGACAGGAACGAAAAATTGATGAGACTGAAACAATACTTCATATACAAGAAATTGTCATGGACCAGATGTAGGTTGATTGATCCCTCTCTAGGAAGAGCATCAAGGATACTGAAATATCATTCTAACCACACAGTATAAAAGGGTTTAACACTTCTACATAAGAATGTTTAATCATTTCTTAACATCCGTTTGATTAACAAAAAAAGTAAGACTATTACTTGACAATTTTTTTCCCTTAATTATTTACAGTTCAAGATGTGACTGGTGAACTCTGTTTTCAAAACAACTTGTTATGTCAAATCAAAGTAATTATGTATGGTTTTACAGTGTTATAGTTCTATACAAAAACTGTAATACAAATATGAAAATATAAGTGCTTTTACATGTACACTTTTAATACTGTTTCTATGTTGTTGACATCAGCTTTATCTTACTATATATAAATAATGTGCATGGGGAAACTGATGAATAATATAGTTAGCAGAAGTAAGAAGCAATTTTAATTCAATAGACCTATTTTATCTTTACACATCAGATGTGAGAATTCAGTAATCCTTGGAAGCTTTGATAGGTGTATAATTAGTAAGACTGATTTAAAACAACCTTGAGACTGACCCACATTGCGTTATGTCCACACAGTGAAGTGTTAAAATAGCTGTGGGAAATATTCTTCAGACAGCTACAAATGCTCCATACCACAAACACATTTGGAGACAAAATGGCAGCCTACATGATGGTTTACTCATGAATCACCAAACAGGTTAGACCAGGGCTGTCAAACTCGTGGCCCGTGGGCCAGATACGTCATGTGCTGGCCACACCCACACCCGGTTTAGCAAAGAGGGAAAAAGTCATGATAAGTCACATGGTGATGCTGTGATGACACGAGTTTGATACCCCTGGGTTAGCCAGTTTTTTCAGGTATGAGTCATTTTGATCATGACAGTTTTGTCATGATCATAATCACTCATACCAATATAGGAAAGGTTAAGATCTGAAACACATCACTGGTACTTTTCCTCTTTTGGAATAAAAGGTCTCTAAACCATGGACTGGTTTTTAAAAAAAGAATCTTCTTATCTGAGACCTAGATAAGTCATTGCCATTTGTAGAAGTAGCATTGGCATATCTTCAGAGGTTGACGTGTTAAGAACTGATAACAGAGAGCAATAGCCCTTAGACTTATATATTGCTTCACAGTGCTTTTATAGCCATCTCTAAGCAGTTTACAGAGTCAGCATATTGCCCCCAACAATCTGGGTCCTCATTTTACCGACCTCAGCATGGAAAGCGGAATCAACCTTGAGCCAGTGAGGACTGAACTCCTGGCAGTCAGCAGAATTAGCCTGCAGTACCGCATTCTCACCACTGGCTCAAGGTTGCCCTGAGAGCAAGACTAAAGCAATATAAAATATGCATAAAATTGAAACCATTGGGCAATATTGGTGTCATATTAAACATTTTTCCTCCGTTGTGAGGCACAAATTTAAAATCACAGAAATTTCCAAATTGGAACCAGGAACCAGAAAAGGAATGGAGAATGCATTTTAAGTTTGATCAATGCAGCTAAGCATAGTCATGCACATAGAGTGAGCATATTTTTAAAGAGTGAACGAGGAACCAGTAAGCTGTAATTTTTACAGCACTGGGATAACACTGATAATACAACCTATGGCAGTCATATATTTGAGGCCGGCTTCTGCTTGCACCAGGAATACGTATTGAGAGAGGTATCACATCACTAGCAAAAACTTCACCATTGCTTGCACTTTGGTTCTAAAATATATTTTTATACTCTTACACTGCACAATATTCCCTTTATTCCATTATGAATGAAACGCTTGCTTCTAAATACAATATTGATTGGGTTGTTTACTGTATTTAGGAATTGCTGAAGACCTGTCATTTATCTTTCCCCCCCTTTTTGTTTATATTGAGCTCTTGTATGCAATATCTAAAGGTTAGCTGTGCATAATTTTTTTTAAAAAAAGTCAATTGCAGATATAAGGTCAAGCTGAAAAGGGATCCGGATAAGCTAGCCTGGAAAATTTGGGTATTATAATCAGAAGATATCTGGACAAGAGCAGATTGAAGATTATAGCAGGTGAATGCAGGTAGTCCTCGATTTACAATAGTTCATTCAGTGACCATTCAAAGTTACAGCGGCACTGAAAAAAGTGACTTATGACCATTTTTCACACTTAGGACCGTTGCCCCATCCCCATGGTCACATGATCAAAATTCAGATGCTCGGCACTTGGCTCATATTTATGATGGTTGCAGTGTCATGTGATCAGCTGTTGCAACCTTCTGGTGAGCAAAGTCAATGGGGAAGCCAGATTCACTTAACAACTGGATTACTAATTTAATAACTGCAATGATTCACTTAGCAACCGTTGCAAGAGAGGTCATAAAATGGGGCAAAACTCACTTAACAAATGTTTCACTTAGCAGCATGTTGGATTCAATTCTGGTTGTAACCCGAGGACTACCTGTATAGCAAAGAAGCACGCTGGAGGAATGGATCTTCTTTTCCCCACATCAGTCTAGTATGTCCTACCATGCACATCGTGGATTGCAATACCGTGTAAACATGACTCATGTTTTATTGGCCATTTCTCCCCTGATGCATAAGCTTATTTGTGAAGTTTATGCTAGAAAATTTTCTATAATGGGCTTCATATCCCTGTGGGAAAAATTTCAAATAATTCAACTCTTCCAGACTTGATTCACTCAGTAGGAATAAAGTTTGCCTTTATAGTACATCTAACAGATTTTCTGTAGTTAGGAAATGAGGTGTTCTCATGTTGTGGCTAAGACAATGTCTTTTTAATTGCAAAATGATTTTGTTTTGTGGCGCCTAACGGTTGCATGCCATCAAAATACACTGCAGGCAGCAGTCCTTATTTCCTTCAGAGTGCAACAGAAGCTCCTCCTGATTAAAATGTACTCTGACACGGTTAGATGTAGGGAAACCTGCCATCTCTTGAATAAGGCGCTCCGAGAGATGTAGCAACAGGAAACAGTTTGTGCTTTTCAATTCCTGGCCATAACCAGGTAGTGACCCCTTCGAGAATCACAGTTTATAAATGCAGACAGTACTAAACCAAATGAGCTAGCACAGCTTTCTATGCTTTTCATGCCATTCATTCTCTACTGGTATGCTTCTGGCTCAGAAACTGGATGCATTTGAAAGCCAGTTAAATTCTCAGTTCTCGTGTTCTTCTACTGAAGGACAATAAAAGCTCTTTTAAACACTATTGGCCAGAGAAACGGTATTTTACAATATAGAGGCAACAGGATCATGAAGACCAAATCTCATTACAAGACGCTCTCACAGAGAGGGTGCCGTCGGTCAGGCAGTGTCGACTGGCGACCCCCAGGGGGAGAGTCTTCTCTGTGGGGGTACCTGCCCTCTGGAACAAGCTGCCCTCAGGGATACGATTGATCCCGGACCTCCGTACTTTCCGCCGGGCTCTGAAGACTTTCTTCTTCCTGCAAGCCGGGCTGGCTTAAAAAATTTTTTTTATCTGTTTTATGGGGAAGGGGTTTTAAATTGGGGTAGCCAATATGAATTTAATTATGTTTTAAATTATTTTAATTTTCATACTGTATGTATTTTAATTCTGGCTGTTCACTGCCCTGAGTTCCCCCTGGGAGAAGGGCAGTATACAAATTTAATAAATTGAATTGAATTGAAGATGCTGATTGGGGTGTTTGAAAGGATTCCTGGAGATCCATCAATGATGAATCTCAAGAAGAAAAATAAAAATGTTGCCACAATGACAATGAAATATAAACCCATTGTTAGCCTTGGTAGTGGTGGGCTAGTAATGAAATATTCATGATAATACTGTGATAAGACCATCCTCATCTCTTTGTATGAGATGTTGCAAAAAAATTATGAAATGCATTGCGATGTGATGATACACATTTCATCCTTTTGGCATCATCAAATTTAGAACAGGCACCTGTGATGGTTCATCACCCACATTAAATGAATATTAACAATAGCTAGTTATCTCATGGTCCATTTTAATCAACACTATTGTTCAATAGTGAATAGCCTAAACCAGGGGTCTCCAATCTTGGCAACTTTAAGACCTGTGGACTTCAATCCTCAGAGTTCCTCAGCCAGCTGGCTGGAGAATTTTGGAGTTGAAGTCCACAAGTCTTAAAGTTGTCAAAGTTGGACACCCCTGACCTAAACTATATTTATGTATCAGTAGTTGTTAATGTTGACCTTTGATTTGAGAAGGTCGAGAAGGTCGAGATACAAGTTCAGATTCCCCCAATCAGCTTGATAATAGTTGTGTAACCCACACATCTGGAAGGGACAGAGAAACTCTTCAAACTCAATCATAAAGAAGAATCATTTACAAAAAGAGAAACTGAGCCAAGAACTTGGCAAGTGGAATATGTGCCAAACAAGCAATAAAGAGCATTGCTGGAGCTTTGATTAGAAAAATCACTTTGACATGGCAGAGTTGCTAAGAACCCATCAAGTTGCTCCTTCTATTCTCATGATGATTCGCAATAACATCAGAAAAGAATAAACTTTTATAATTTGTGACTTTTCATGAATATATTTTATGAACAAAGAAAAAAAAGAGCCAAATTAGCTATTAAATTTGGAAAAATGTGGGTTGTGTGTATGCATCATGTTTGTTACAATTCACATGAAAATTCAATCTTAATTTCATATGTATTGGCATTTTTTCAGATCTGTTTTGGTTTTCGCTGAGGGATACAATTTTTTTTTTACTTTCTTTGAAATCCATATGCAAATAAACTACTGGTAGCTAAATGAGATTGAAAATAGAACTATTTTATATCAGATATGCAATTTAGTTGATGAATATTTTCATCTGGTTTACTAAAATATTAAAATGAAACACATACTCCAAAATTCAATTAAAAGATAACTTGTAATGGCAGTCTAAATGGAAATTTGATATAATTCCTTTCTAATAACTATAACAGAATACTTGGGATTTGCTTCAGAATAAAAATGCACTTGTCTGACCTCCTTGGATATTTCAAACTATGATTCCAAAATATTTTTCGACTTAGTCCAAAAAATAATTATGAATTCTTAGAATTAATTTGTCTTCAGTTCTGAAGACATAGAACTGAATATGTCTTCAGAACTGAATATGTTGTCATATTTTAAGCTCAGATTTTCTTGAGATAATGACAGAAACATTATTTTTAGATTTAAGAAATGGTCAGTTTTAAAACTCAGACAGAAAACTTTATAATGTACATCTTAGAAACCGTTCATTTTTTAATATGTCTCCTTAGAAGCAGGTCCCACTGAATTCACCTCAGCTTATTTTTATGAGAACTTATAGTTTGCTAATGAACAGTGGTACCAACCCAACTCAAAGTTGCACTTAAAAAGCCTAATTTCAATGGGTTGATATTGAGAATAAGACTTTTTCAGTTCAATAGGATGAATATCTGTGAAGATATGTATAGGACTGCAGTCTAGATTTTGTTATTGGTTGTGACACAATGATGGTTACAAGCACGTTTTTACCAACAGAAGTTAGATTAACTGCTAAGAGTCAAACTTCAAGTGACCTTAAATATGTTTTGGCACATAACACACTTCTTTAAAAAGGCAAATAATAGAAGAGGGATAATTGCAGCACATGGAAAAGGAAATTGAATTCATTCTTTGCAGAGGGTGCTCTTTTAGTAAAAACGTACCACTCTTTAAAACGTAAAAATGTACTACCACTCTAGTACATATGCACATGCATTATACTGAACAAGAAATTAGAGAAAAATGGTGCTAGGAGAGGAAAATTGAAAGAAACAATTAAAGAAGTGCCTGAAACTGTGTTTGTGTGTTCCTATCTTCACTATATGGGGCATCTTGCCCAAGATCAGCTTAACACTGGCAGCAATGTTGTAAATGCATTCACATATTTTCTACCATATGTTCCTAGGGTTGTGGCAATCCGGCTATTCCAATTTTGTAGCTGTACAAAACATTTTGCGACAAGAAAATCAGAAATTGGAAATAAAATAAAATAAAATAAATGTAATAGCTTCACAACTTCAAAGAGCTTTCCAGTCCTAAAAGTATAAAGACGTTGAAGTCATGAAGCTATTACAAGCTATTACTTTCAACAATACTACTAAAAGTGTTATTGAAAGTGGTAATTGTTGAAAATTGCCATCAAGGATACATATAAATACCGTACACACAGAGAGACAGACACCCCTCTGAAAAAGTTTTCTTTCCTTTCTAGTTATGATAATTTTTCCCCACTTTAAAGGCTTTTTAAAAAAAACGTACAGCACTGCCAACCTTGCTAAACTAAAGCAAAGAATTCTTGCCATATCAAATTATGCCTTACCATCAATTGAGAATAATTAAGGGTGACTTATAATTAACCTGGAATAGTTCCTATTCCAGTCACAGCTTAAGAAATGAAAAAGAGATATTTAAATAAAGCTGGAGGTATGTACTGTATGCATGTACATGTAAATATTAAAAGGCTCCATAACCATCATTACGAGTAGCTACTGCAAAGGCTGGATAAGCTTCATAAGCTGTGTAGGTTGCCAAATCTTGTCCTAGATTCACTGCTTGCTTAAGCTGGGTAGCTGTGACAGTGGCAGCTGTGTTAGCAATATATCCTGGAGAAAAATTCAGAAAGAAAACTTTTTTTACCAGAACGGTAGAGATCAACACAATCCTTTATGCATAATTTTAGTCTTCAATTATATTCACACCAAAACATTGTTTTTGAAGCATGCTTTTAAAACCCACTGCATGGATGTGGCCATTCTTGGCTAATCAGTAAGGAAATAAATCATTACAGCATCAGAATGAAATGTAAAAATTCAGATGCCCACTAGTTGGCAGCAAAGATCTTCTTCCGGCCATCTAGTGGTCATCTGGATTTTTCCACCCTAGTTTGTCAGTCCTACCTATAACTCCTACTTTATAGCAATCTGCAATATTGACTAGTGTTTGCTGACTAGTGATATTCATCTGCAGGGATACACAGAGTACTGTTATGCCTTTTCTTCAACAGGTCCCAGCACTTTTACTCAGCAATGCCAATATAATCCAATGCTATTTGTGTACAGATAGCCCTCACATACTGACTGCCTCATATAGCAACTGAAATGGCATAGGGCAGGGGTGTCAAACTCAAGGCCCCCGGGCTGGATCTGGCTTGTGGGGTGCTTATATCTGGCCCTCAGGGCTGCCCTGGAAACAGCAAAGGACCAACCCGCGGTGCCTCTGAAGTGAAAACGGAACTCGGGAGAACCGCGTGCAGCCCTCGCAAGCTCCATTTTCACTGGCAGAGGGTTACTGGAGGTCGTTGCAGCCTAAAACGGAGATTGGGAGTTCATTTTTGCTGGCAGAGCCCTTGGGCCCCCACAGGTACCCCCAACATGAATGACATCAAGCTGGCCATGCCTTCCCAATGCCCTGAGATCAAACACAACCCTGATGCAGCCCTCAATGAAATCAAGTTTGACACCCCTGGCATAGGGGTTCCTGCCAGAGCAGGGGGTTGGACAAGAAGACCTGCGAGGTCCCTTCCAACTCTGTTTTTCTGCTATTCTGTTACATGCCTTTCCAACAAATATATTTTATTTTGCCTAGACTCTCTCCTATTCAAGGGCAGCTGGAAAGAGTGAGGTAGTTCATAATGATGCATTTGATACCAGCATTGATGAACCTAACCGATACCGTTTTTATTGGACTATTAGGTTCACCTGAATTGAAAGGATAAAATGTTTCAGAGCTGTTTCCAACTAAATGAACAATGACAGTGGAAGGTCATTGTAATTAAGCAGTAAATGGTGCTGAGTTCAATAAAACATCAGTGTATCTTACATAATGCGGAAGCTCGAACAAGCCTAGACAAATTGATTTTTCTTTGTGGCAGGAAACGGGATGGATTTTAAATTTTTTAAAAAGCCCTGATGCTTCCTTGCAGGTATTAATCAAAAGAACTGACTGGTATGTATACTGTGTTTCCAGTAATGTAAAAAAAAAAAAAGAGAGAGAGAGAGAGAAAGTAATTTAATGTGAAAGATATACTGTATATAAGTAAAATCCAGAAAGTTTTGGTTCTCATTAAGTGCATGTATATATTAAATAGTATAAATAGGTACAAAATAAATAAGTATAATAAATTTAGCAATTGGCTCCCTATTGTTACCTTGTATTCTTTATCATAGTCAGCATAACTGCAAGGTAACTTTAACCCTACAGTAATTTTCTATGGATGCGTCTTCTCCATCAAAGCATTCCAGGTTTTTAGATGGTAACATAAAGGACCAGATCCCAACATCTGGAACATCTGGGAGGGTTTAAAAAGTCATGATGGCAGCCTTGACTGTGCGATGAAAGCTGTCATCTTGGCTTTTCACCTTCCCTGCCTCCCCATACTACTGCTCAATAAGTTTCTGAGGATTACAGGCAGTCCTCGACTTACAACAGTTCATTTAGTGACTGAAGTTACAACGGCACTGAAAAAAAAATGATTTATGATCATTTTTCACACTTACGACTTTTGCAGTATTCCCGTGATCATGCAATCAAAATTCAGATGCTTGGCAACAGACTCATACTTAGTTGCAGTGTCCTGATTTACACCTCCCCCATAAAACCCCCCAGAAAAATCCCAACAACAACAAAAAAAACCCACATCCCCACATTGTAGGTGTTATTGCCACTGGTTGCCAAAATTTAAAGAAAAAAAATGTGTGTGTGATAGCAAAAAGGCCATTTACTAGAATAACCCAAAAGTGTTAATTCAAGCTCTGAATTTCAGAGAGGTTGTGTACATTCCCCTCGTCAAGACTTATTCTGATTACGCGCAGTTACTTCTATTTGTAGTTGAGTACGTAGCAGTCCGGCTAAGCTGTTAATTGACAAAAGAAACAGTGACTTTTAAAAATGGAACTATCGTAATGAGAAGCAGCTAAATACTTGCAAAGGTGCAAGAATTCAATGTGACTGTGATTTTGCTACCTTTAAATACGTATTCTGACTGCAAACTTGTACCCATTCTTCTAAAAGCAAATTCCTTAGAATTTTCTTATGAATAGACAATTTATAGGATCACATTTAGTTACCCCGAGGGAAAAATATTTGGATTGTTACATTTCACAAAAAGAAACTTTAGCATCCATTCTTTTCCTCATGCCCCAACATGCTGTAATATTCAGGAGTCACCAGAGTTTCAGATGATTTTATGCAGACGCTTCTTTGCTAAACTTTGTTAGTTTAATTTAAGTTAGTCCAATGCAAAATACAACCATCACATACCAGGAAATGGTACATTGGTGGCAGAGTTTTCTGCTCCTTCAGTGGGAATCCCCAATGTCTGAAGTGTATGTTCTGCTGCATATGTTTTGGCTTCATCTACATATGCACTTAGCTTTGGTGGTGTGAAGGGATGCCTGTAAAATAATTGAATATAATCCTATATCAATCAATCGTACCAGCAAAAGAAGTGATACAGATACCAGCTTGTAAATTATTTCACCATGAAATGTAAATGTAATCTTGTATATTTTTATGTACACTTTTGGAAATGTACACCAAGGAAAGGAAGATTCTTTTTTCTGAAATGCATTGGATTTTAGTCAACATTGGCACATCTGGTAAGTGTCTCTCCTCTCACTGTTTGCTGCTTTCAAAGCCTTTTTGTTGTGGCTTTTTGTTAATCCTTAATTTAACCAGAGAAAAGAGTTAGCGGGAATGGGATAGTATGTCAAAGCTTATTTTTCACCCTCTGTGGCTTCTGCATCTGCTTTTAGAGTTCATTGTATGGTATTTTAATCATAAATGCAGCATTTAGTGGGATTAGGAATTGCACTGAACAGTAAAATTAGATACAAAATAAGATCATGTGCCAGAATCCCAACAATGATGAGAAAAATTCCCCGTTTAGGTAGGAGTCTTAAACTAAGCCATTATTTCTACATAAATAGTCTTGGAGAATCCATATGCCTCAGTTTATCAGGCTACAAGGCACAGATACCAAACCATGCAGAATTAGTTTAGCATTGTAGGATTCTTGGCACACTGAGAAGCCATTTGGCTGTGTAGGTTTTAGATTTTATGGGGAACATATGGACCTCCAAATATCAGTGAAATGTAAGGTCCAAAATCCTTCAACTTTGGCCATGTTGGTTGGGCTATTAAAAGGCACATCCTCTCTGGTTTATGTTTAAATGTCATTTATATTCTTGTTCAGTCTTCCAAGACTATATGTATGTATGTACACACACATACAAAATTGTAGATACATGTATGTGCATTGATGTACCAAAATTCATTTTTATTTACTTTGAAACCTAAACATCAAAAATCTTTGGGGGTTTTTTCATGGAATTTCAATATAGAGGCTGCTGCAGCTGCTCTCCCACATCCTTCTAATTCTTCTGCAATTTCATATTATCCAGGTATTGTAATGGCTTACTTACAAAGCCCTTCAACCCTAGTTAAGCCCCATGGCTATATTAGCTACTTACATTGTAGGATTTTGAGTGACAAGGGCAGGTATAGTGATTTTATATAAGAAGAGTTGTCTTTGATTTTGTCCAGCGGCAGAATAAAGTTGGTAAACAGGTTGTCCCCAGTTATTCTTCTGGCAAATTTCTTCTAATATCTATAATGATAAAGTGAATCTAATGATATTTCCATGCATGTATAATCATCACTTGTCACTGGAGTATGCAAATCACAGAAATAGTGAGCAATAGACATTCCAGGCAGGAGATAATGGTAAAGGTAAAGATTTCCCCTGGCCAGTTGTGTCGGACTCATCTCCATTTCTTAGCTGACGGAGGCACACTGAAGAGGTACCTATTTATCTACTCACATCTGCATGCTTTCAAACAGCTAGGTGGGCAGGAGCTGGGGCAAATAACTGGAGCTTGCTGATGCTCAGGTTTTGAACTGGGCTGTCAGCTTTTCAGCTGACAAGGTCAGCATCTTTAACCACTATGCTCCCTGTATGTAAAATTATGGAAAAGTCTACTTGACACTATACTCTCCCACATTTTTCTATTTGTGCAAGCTACTCTTCTTCCATGTCATCCATACATTGATTCATACATTGCTTTCCAGCTCTAATCAATTCTGATTCTTTCATATATCTGCTTGGAAATTCAAGCCTCAATCATTTTCTGGTCCAAACTATTTCAACCTACTTCTGTTGTATTAATTATTATCTTCTATATTCCATGTACTTTCATTTAAGGTCTCATTCATTTGGGGTCTCATTTTGTTTTATCACATATGTTTGCTAAGACCCCACGCCCATCTCATTTCTCCGGATACACCCAAGATTTATTTCCATAATTCCATTACAAAGGGGCTAGAAGCATGCTTTTATTTCTAGCCATATAAGCATTCCTTCCACATAGAAGCCTATATACTGTCTGCAGTCTATCAACCTTCTTTGGAATTTCTCTATCTATTTTCTCATCTTTAATCAATATTCTCTCAAGATACACAACTTTGGCTATTTTATTTAATATAGCATATTTAGGTAGCTGCTCATCTCACAATAAAGTGACTTTAGGTGGCTTATAATAAAACCAATAAAAACACTTTAAAAATACAATTAAAAGACATCACTTGCTTTAAAGACACTTGCTTAATTTTAAGAGCTAGACTGGTGCTGTTAAGATGCTGGACTAGGAGGGGGTAGACTCCAGTTCCAATGTTTCCATAGGCATAGAAACGAACTGGATGACCTGGGCCAGTCACTCCGTTTCAACATTAAACTGGGAAATCAGAAAGCATCTTGGAAAAAGGCAATGCAGTAGCAAAACCACCATTGAAATCCTGTCAAGAAAATGGCATGGACTGTTCCATAAATTCACTCGCACTCAAAATCGACTCAATGAACAAAATGAAATAAAAACCTTATAAACATTTGCTCCATATTCTCTGCCAAGCACAAATACCTTGACTTTTGGTAAAGAGTTTTCAGATCTGTGCAAACTATCCTTTCCTGCAAGTTATTTGAGTTCTCAGTAATAACATGGCATTGTGCGTACAGAAAACGGTGCGTTTTCACAGATGACTTCCTATAATCCCACAGTATGTCCAGCATAATCTCACTGTGCCACCAGTTCATGAAGGGAGCTGTGAAAAAATATTACTACTGTAGGAATGCTGTTTTATGTCAAAACTGCATGTAGTGAAATCAAATAGAATCATCAACAACAACAACAAAAATGCCCAGTCTGCAAAGATTTCTTATAGAAACCGGGTAGGCAGTAATCAAGAGCTGAAATGTTTCCTTTAGATCTGTTTTACCCACCTGTGGAGCAAGTTTAATTCCTTGTGGCTTTAAACTGACGTGGTTCATTGGCGTAAGCTCCATTCCAGGTAAAAGATCATAGAGTTTGTCCTCTCCTCTTTTTTCTCCTTTAAGCTGGTATCCGCGACCCAGGGCAGGGTTAGCCAAGTAGCCTCGACCGCCTACTCCTCTAATTCCAGCAGCCCCTACAGGTACATTCATGTAAATTTCTAGGAATGTAAGAAGGCATTGAACTGAATCAAATCACAGGAAAATCTTCCTGATTCTTACAGTATGGGAAGGCTTGATTGCGCACGCAGGCTTAATGCCGAGTTTTGATGTGATAATGAAAAGTCACCTTTTAGCAATAGCAATAGCACTTAGACTTATATACCACTTTGTAGTGCTTTTACAGCCCTCTCTAAGCAGTTTAGAGAGTCAGCATATTGCCCCCCAACAATCTGGGTCCTCATTTTACTGACCTCGGAAGGATGGAAGGCTGAGTCAACCTTGAGCCTGGTGAGATTTGAACTGCCAAATTGCAGGCAGCTGGCAATCAGCAGAAGTAGCCTGCTGACTGCCTCTGTGCCACTGCGGCTCATTTACTGAGTCTCAAAGAGGCAAGGGGAAGAACCAAGTATCTGCAACATTAGGTAGCAGGTCTATAAACTATTTAGACCAGTGTCTATGGAGATTCTCAGTCATCCAGGTCATGGTTGTCCCAAAGGTGCTTTTTCAAGAGGCAACTGGACTTTCTGGTTTTTCTTTGAAGATGTTTTGTTTCTCCTCCAAGAAGCTTCTTCACCTCTTTAGACCAGTTTAGATCAGTGTTTATTTAGACCAGCATTTCTCAACCTTGTCAATTTTAACATGTGTGGACTTCAAGTCCCAGAATTCTGCAAGGGAATTATGGGAGTTGAAATCCATCCATCTCTAAGGTGATACAATTGAGATACAATCTGATGCATATTTCAAGAGAGCAAAATTCTGCAGAACACAGCAGAGTTTTAGTTACAAACCAATAGGTCAGTGATAGCTAACCTTTTTGCTGTCACGTGCCAAAAGTGGGGGAAGTGCGGGGAGGTCGCCCACGTGCGTGCCCATACCCATAATTCAATGCGCCCCATCCCTGTGCCCCCATCCCCGCTTTTAGCACGTGATGGCACAGTGGGCCCGATAGGCCAGTTTTTCACCCTCCCCAGGCTCCAGAAGCTTTCTAGAAGCATGGGGAGGGCGAAAACGGCCTCCCCCCCCCGGAGGCCTTCCAGAGGCTGGAAACAGCCCATTTCCCAACTTCCGGTGGGACCGAAAGGCCCAAAAATCAGCTGGCCGGCGCACGCATGCGCGCTGGAGCTGAGCTACGGCAATGTTCACATGCCCACTGATATGGTTCTGTGTGCCACCTGTGGCACCCGTGCCATAGGTTCGCCATCATGGCAATAGGTATTACATTAGTTTCTTCATCTACTATAACACTGAGAGTTTCAGCTCCTGACATTAACATTTCTTTTGCTATGTTAATAGAATATACTTCATTGAGAAGTAGCAATACACAAAGAACAAACTCTGTTTATTGCCTGTGAAATGAAGAGTGTTAATTCACAGCAATGTGCAATAGGATTTTATTGTGAACCGGGAGGTATCCTGTGGGCTTCTAATTATTTTTAGTATTTGTAAGTTCACCTCACAGATGTTGGGTTTCCTAGGTTTCTACTTAAACATGTTTCACACACACAAAAAAAGAAAAGACACTGAACCTGGGAACTGCAATCCTCTGCAAGGATCAATCACAATATTATTTCATACATTGTACATTTTCTGCACTGCATTCTAATTATGTCATTATTCATGTAACACAGGCCTTCGCATTTTCCATTTCATTAAATGCCTGAAGACTCAGTGACTTAATATCTTGGGCTAATTCTAAATCACTTTCTTATCTCTTGTTTTCTCTGCAATTATTATTTTCAATTCTAATTCAATTCTAGAAGCCAATTCTAAGAGGATTATCATTTATAGGTAAAGAGCAGGGGCTCCAAAGCCACAACTGCTATAGACTGGAATTTATTTCTTTTAGAGTGTTATGGTTAAGCTTTTCAGTTTTAATGTATAATTTTGACATGATAGTTTTACCAACCTCATCCCAATCACACATCGGAATTAATTCATTTCTGTAATCATTTTAGGATGGTTCACACATCCATGTATATCACTTTTAATATTTCCTTGCTGAATTTATAAGTCTACAGAAAGAGACATGTCTGCTGAAAAACTACCAAATTTCAATGCTGCACTATAGGCATAGTTGGTTTCACATTACGCCACTTTTTAGTTCCTTAACATTTCCATCAAAGGTAAATCAGTAGAGTTCTAGTTCAACACAGAACAGTCTGCTGTATTAAATGACCCAAATCTAAGAAAGAGCCCTGGTTAAAATGCAGTATTGCAGGCAAACTCTGCCCACAACCTGGAGTTCAATCCTGATGCAGCTCAAGATTGATTCAATCTTCCATTCTTCTGAGGTCAATAAAATAAGGACCCTGAGTGCTGGGGGCAATATGCAAATAATGCTTCAACATCATTTCCAGAGAGTGCTGGAAAGGGCCTAAATGCTATTGCTCAATACAGTTGCTACTTGCTTGTAGGCCATAACAACGACAGCTACTGACTGGATCTCCAAACTCGACATTAAACTCTGAAATGTTATTTCTGTTTTCCTCTTAGGTTTTCTTACTGCTTTTTTTTATTGTTTTAAATGTTTTAACTTGTAAAAATGAAGTGTTTTAATATTGTGTGTGACCATCCATATGCTAAATAAATAAATAAATGTAGACCAGATTTTCATTTAATATGCCTGTAAGCAACATAACTTACACTCTGAATGTTGACTGAAATAAGCTTTTTAAATTAAATTTCAACCACATATTTTAGCTTTCTCTCTGTAATTTGTGCCTTTGTGCCAGGATGAAATCCAGCAGGTTCTGACAGGCTCTGGAGAACCGGTAGCGGAAATTTTGAGCAGTTCGGAGAACCGGCAAATACCACCTCAGGCTGGCCCCAGAGTGGGGTGGAAATGGAGATTTTGCAATATCCTTTCCCCAGGAGTGGGGAGAGAATGGAGATTTTTCAGTATCCTTCCTCTGCCACACCCACCAAGCTACACCACACCAACCAAGCCACGCCCACAGAAGCAGTAGTAAAAAAATTTGGATTTCACCACTGCTTTGTGCCTTCCAAATATACTGAACTACAACCCTTTACAACAGCCACTTGACATTGGCATATTGAATGGAAATTTGGGAGCTGTACTCTAACATAGTTTAAATATACCAGATTGGAGAAAGATCATAATCACATCACGTAAGATTCTTTTGGCCATATATTTCATTCACATACAATTCCATTAGTCAGGCTAATTTTATTTTGAAGAGCAATGCAGGTTTCATTAAAGATCTTTAATTAAAATGGGTTAGAGAACATGGCTATGTATTAAAGTGACCCATTCCATATCAGAAGAGACCTGTCCAAAAGAATAATAATAAAGGACAGTCCAACCAAGTAAGAACATTGAAATATTCCGCATTGCTCAGGAGAATTACCTCTAATGGTTGAAGGTCTAATAATGCTTCTGTTGGTGAGATGGCCTTTAGCAGCAGGGAAATGAAGGCCAGGAATGGTAGCATAAGCTTGTGGTGCATAGAAAACTGGAGCTCCTAGGTAAGCTGTGGCAGGATCATAGACATGGCCAAAGGTATAAGTAAATTCTGGCAATGCTGCTCCTCGACCTCCTGTGCCTCTGGTGTATCTAACATAACTGTCTTTGTCAACCGGCTTTGCTAAGGTGACTTCAATGGGAGAACCATCCACCACCTTGAAAATGGAAGAGGACACAAGGAAGATATATGACATAACATATTCTTCTTCTTCTTTATCATCACTGCACACTAGAACAACTAGACACAAGAACAGTTTCTTCCCGAATGCCATCACTCTGCTGAACAAATAATTCCCTTAACACTGTCAAACTAGTTACTACGTAAGTCTGCATTACTATTAATTTTCTCATTGTTCCTATCACCCATCTCCTCCCACTTATGACTGTATGACTGTAACCTTGTTGCTGGTATCCTTACGATTTATATTGACTGTTTCCTAATATGATTTGATTACTTATTTGTTCCCTATGACTATCACTAAGTGTTGTACCTTATGATTCTTGACGAATGTATCTTTTCTTTTTATGTACACTGAGAGTATATGCACCAAGACAAATTCCTTGTGTGTCCAATCACACTTGGCCAATAAAGAATTCTATTCTATTCTATTCTATTCTATTCTATTCGATTCGATTCGATTCGATTCTATTCTATTCTATTCTATTCTATTCTATTCTATTCTATTCTATTCTATTCTATTCTATTCTATTCTAAAGGGTCTTGAGCTATATCTCATCCTATATATGAGATATAGGATGAGAAAAATGAATAATTTATAAAATACTAGATACTAACTAACCCATATATGCACACCTATACCTATAATGTGTCATGAGAACTAAAGAAATGCCTCTTTTGGCTCATGGCTTATTTGCAATTATAGTTTCTGAACATCTTTCCTTGTCAGTCCTTGACTTATGACCTCAATTGAGCCCAACATTTCTGTTGCTAAGTGAGACATTTGGTAGGTGAGTTTTGCCCCATTTTACAACCTTTCTTGCCACCATTGTTAAATGAATCACTGCAGTTGTTAAGTTAGTAACACGACTGTTAAGTGAATCTGTCTTTCCCCATTGACTTTGCTTGTCAGAAGGTCGCAAAAGGGGATTACATGACAACAGGACACAGCAACCGTCATAAATGTGAATCAATTGCCAAGTGGCTGAATTTTGATCACATGACCATGGGGATGCTGCAATAGTTAAGTGTGAAAATGGTCATAAGTCACTTTTTTTGTGCCACTGTAACTTCAAATAGTCACTAAACAAATTGTTATAAATCGAGGACTACCTGCATTGTACATCTGGATTTACTGGCATACAGTCTTGGTATCCCTGTATGAAAATTGTCTACATAAGTGGGGCAAGACTTGCAGAGATGTTTGGAGACCAGCAGGAGAGGTGCATCAAAACACACAGACACACAGACATACACACAGAGCCCACTTGGTATTTTTTGAAAGCAAATTGCGCACCGTTAAAACTGACTAGTTTAGACTGGTATTTTGCTAGTTGAACATTTATGGGATTATAAATAATGCAGTTGCTTTTGGTCGACTCTGATGATTTATCAGGCAGCTCAAAATCCAAACAACAATGAACCACATATTTCATAGCAGAAAAACTGCTGGAGTGCAAAATGAAGCAATTCCCTTCAAACTCTCTGCCAAGCCTTTTATAGGGCACATTATTTGATATGTACATACTTCCCACCCTACCCCAATAGCAGCAATACAGGTACTAGAACCAACATTATGAATCATATTATACAACATGCATGCAACTCTCTGTCTGCCTTCCAGCAACGGCAGAACTAATCCATCATTACCTTCCCATTTAAGATTTTCATGGCTTCCACTGCATCTTCTCGATTATTAAAGTGCACAAACGCATAGTCTCTAATTTTCTTCACCCGTTCCACTGAACCTGCAGAAGAGATTTGGAGGATAAACCTCGTGTGCATATTTGTACAGTAAAAGGCATAGCCTTATGCTCGGCTTTTAAGTTTAGATCTCACACTTTAATTTTAAATTATGGTTTTTGTGCTGCATTAAATCCTGGCAGTATAAACCACGAAACATAATTGCACTGTTTGAATCTCTACTAGTTTTGAGGTATTGTAATATTTTCTCACTTTGGTGTATTTAGAAGTTGCTACCTCCAGAAAGGAATTTCCTTCTGTGTGTCCTGTTCTGCAAAGCAAGAAGCAGCATGCCATCATGTGAATCCCGTTACAGGTAGTCCTTGATGTATAACCAGTGGTGAGTTCTTCTCAGTTCAGCCCGGTTCGGCTGAGCCGGTAGTGGTGACAATATGACATCACCGAACTGGTTCTCTTTGTTCAGGAGCTGGGCCCTCCTGCCCCCCGCCCCCTGCTCCACGTTATTCTTACCTTTTATTTGGCCCCACCCCCAATCTATTGCTGCCTCCCGAGTCCCAGCTGATCAGCTAGAAGGAAAAAAACTGTTTAAACTCTTGCCGCGGGGCTTCAAAGGGCCGCCCCACAGCTGATCAGTGTTAAAAGGCAGTGTGGTGGTAGACCGGTGCCTCCAAAAACGAATGAGTAGACCGGTGCCTCCAAAAACAAATGAATAGACCGGGGCCTCCAAATACGAATGAGTAGACCGGGGCCTCCAAAAACAAATGAGTAGACCAGTACAGTTCTGCAAGCAGTTAAAATCCTTGTAGATCAGTACCTCTGCTAAATCCTAAAGAATTGTCACATGACCATCAAACCACGCCCACAAAATAAGCCACACCCACAGAACTGGTAGTAAAAAAATTTAGAACCCACCCCTGCATATAACCATTTGTTTAGTGACCGTTCAAAATTACAACAGCACTGAAAAAAGTGACAAGACCGTTTTTCACATGACCATTGCAGCATCTCCATTGTCACATGATCAAAATTTGGACGCTTGGCAACTGGCTCATAGTTATGACTGTTGTAGTGTCCCGGGGTCATATGATCACCTTTTGCAACCTTCTGACCAGCAAAGTCAAGGGGGAAGACAGATTCATTTAACAAATGTGTTGCTAGCTTAACTGCAGGGAGCCACTTAACAACTGTGGCAGGAAAGGTCGTAACATGGGGCCACATTCACTTAACAACTATTTTGGTTAGCAGTGGAAACTTTGGGCTGAATTGTGGTCACAAATCAAGGACTACCTGGACATATAAATTATGTAAGCAATTTCTGTACATGTCACGAAGGGGTAACCTTTTTTTCTTGTGGAATTTTTACTTCCTGTTTTTGTTAAGGAAAAATAGCTCAGGGAGTTGTGACATAACTGTAGTAAACTGATTGCAAATCTTTGACCTCTTTTTTCATTTCTTTAAAAAAAAAGTTTTGATGTGTGTTTAAAAATGAAAATGTACAATAGGGATTATTTTCTCTTGTAAACATCTCTGTCCAAATGCATAAATAATGCCTTTTTAGGAGAACTGAGACTGTTCAATGGTTTTTCTAATGCCTTAATCCTTTGCAAGTTTTAAATGGCTTGTAGCATCTCCAAAACAAATTCCCTAGTCAAAAATG
Organism: Ptyas mucosa; assembly: GCA_012654045.1. Lineage (NCBI taxonomy): Eukaryota > Metazoa > Chordata > Lepidosauria > Squamata > Colubridae > Ptyas > Ptyas mucosa. The sequence continues at coordinate 1,492,195 of WNWU01000021.1, forward strand.
TTCAGCCTAGTCCATTTTTGATGTTTGGATTCTATGGATGCCCATCGAGACAAGCTCTGACTGCCTTCATTGGCTTCAGTGACTCATAGTGATCTGAGACTTAAAGAAAGCCAGAATTTAATTTTAAAAAAATTGCATTCTAACTGATATACATTTAAACAATATACCCGCATTGTAGGATAAAACGAGAAGAAACATGGCATGAGGACTCGAAGCTTTGCAGAAGGGTACTGAGAAGTGACTTCAATGGATGCCTCAATGATGTGATCTTGATAGTAGCCCAAAATTAAATATTGGCTGGATTAGATTAAGGGATTGGAGGCTAAAACATATGAAGAACAGTTGCTGGAATTGAGTATGTCTAGTTTAATGAAAAGAAGGACTAGGGGTGACATGATAGCAGTGTTCCAGTATCTAAGGGGTTGTCATAAAGAAGAGAGAGTCAATCTATTCTCCAAAGCACCTGGTGGTAGGACAAGAAGCAATGGGTGGAAACCAGTGGTGAAATCTAAAATTTGTTACTACCAGTTCTGTGGGTGTGCCTTAGTGGGGGCGGGGTGTAATGTGACTGGATGGGCGTGACCAATTTTTTTTCTTTTAAAAGCATTTTTTCTACAACCTCTTCGGCAAAGAGGTTGTAAAAAAATACTTTCAAAAGGCTCTGATGATCCCAGCTGAGTTGCCTGATCGGCAGAGGCTTTTTTTCTTTTAAAAGCCTCTGCCGATCAGGCAACTCAGCTTGGATTGTCAGAGGCATTTAAAAGAAAAAAACCCTCTGTCGATCAGGCAACTCAGCTTGGATCGTCAGAGGCTTTTAAAAGAAAAAAAGCCTCTGCCGATCAGGCAACTCAGTTGGGATCATCAGCTGATGATCCCTTTGACGATCCCAGCTGAGCTGCGCAATCATCAGAGGCTTATTTTTTTACTTTTAAAACATTTTTTTGGCCGAAGAGGTTGTAGAAAAAATGCTTTTAAAAATTAAAAGAAAAAGCCTCTGATGATTGTGCAGCTCAGCTGGCCTTGGGGGGGGGGGGGCAGGGATTTTTGCTACCGGTTCTCCAAAGCACTTGCCTCCATCGCTACCGGATCGGGGGATCCGGTCCGAACCAGGAGCATTTCACCCCTGGTGGAAACTAATCAAGGAGAGAACCAACCTAGAATTAAGGAGAAATTTCCTACAGTTAGAACAATTGCCTCCAGAAATTGTGGAAGCTCCAACACTGGAAGTTTTTAAGAAGAGATTGGGCAACCCTTTGTCTGAAATGGTTTAGGGTTTCTTGCCTGAGCAGGGGGTTGGGCTAGAAGACCTCCAAGGTCCCTTCCATTTCTGTTATTCTATGATAGAGTTAGCAAGTCATATAAATAAAAAAAATTACACTGAATAATTGTACATGCATCTTTGGGAAAACAAAAGATAAAACCAAAATCTTTTGAGAGAAACTATACATTTAAGCCCAACACATACCTTTTTAAACTATAGCCTCTCTGTATTTCTGCTTTTTTTGTTTAGGCTCTGGGACTGTGATGTTGCCAGAGAATTTGTATTCTGAAGTTGCTGCAGCAAACAGCTGTGCTCAGTTTTAATGACCAAGTACAACGGTTAGCCACTGATCAATATTTTATTAAATGGTTTAATGAGATTATTTTGGAGACTATCATCTTTTAAAATGCCAGTTGAAGTACTGGTCTTATCCCTCCAGAAAAAATATAGTTTTTAATCCATGCAGCAATTAGGTTAATTTGACTGTTAGTAGGTCTATTTAATATATTTAATATATTTAAAAGGTTGGTTTAATGAGGCTTATTTAAATAGGGAAATAAGTTACCCCTCCCACACACACACATAATAATATATTTAAAAACAGTAGGAAAAGGGTTCAGAAGCAAATAAATCTCTGGTTATACCAGGGGTGTCAAACTCGATTTCATTGAGGGCATCAGGGTTGTGTTTGACCTCGGGGGAGGGGGCATGACTGGCGGGGGGGGGGGGGCTGGCCAGCTCAATGTCACTTGTGTCAGGAGCAACTGTGGTGGCCCAAACGCTCTGCCAGAAAAAACAGACTCCCAAGCTCCAGTTTCGGCTGCGACAGCTTCCTGCAATCCTCTGTCAGCGAAAATGGAGCTTGGGAAGGCTGCTCGTGGCCCTCCCAAGCGCCGTTTTCGCTGGCAGAGACATCGCAGACCGGTCTTTTGCTGTTTCCAGGGCAGCCCCATGGGCCAGATCTAAGCACCCCGCAGGCCGGATCCGGCCCGCGGGCCTTGAGTTTGAAAACCCTGGATTACACTATTCATTGAGCATTTACTGTTATTGGTGGCAGGGAAATGCTGCCGTTCCAGATGTAGCCTGCAGATTGCTGGTAGGCAATGTAATGGAAGCAGGGCCTTCCCAGTGGTGACACCTGTTTTATAGAATAACCTGCCTTCAGGATTTATGACGGTTGCAGTGTCTCAGAGTCATGTGATCCCCTTTTGTGACCTTCTGACAAGCAAAGTCAAGGGGGGTAGACAGATTCACTTTACAACCATGTTACTAACTTAACAACTGCAGTGATTCACTTAACAACTGTGGCAAGAAAGGTTATAAAATGGTGCAAAACTCACTTGAGGAATGTCTCGCTTACCGATATAAATTTTGGGCTCAATGTTGGTCATAAGTTGTGGAATACCTGTGCAGCTCATTGCTACCAGGCTGTGTTGTGCCTATTGGGATTGTCATTCACACAATATTAGGAGAACCATAAACTGTTGTATTCCATTTGGAAATTTTCTCATCACTTTTTGGGTAATTTCCAGAAAAACATCTACAGTATTTTTTGGAGTATAAGATGCACCATTTCCCCCCAGAAAAGAGTGTGAAAATCTGGGTGCGTCTTATACTCTGAATGTAGCCCCGCCCAACCTCTCAAACGGAGGTTTCAGAGGCTGAAAAAAGCATCAGAAATGAAGCTTCAGAAAAGAAGTCTCCAAACAGAGCTTCAGAAAAAAGCCTCAAAAACAGAGCTTCAGAGGCTTTTTTCCTGAAGCTCTGTTTTGGAGGCTTTCAGAGGCAGGAAAGAAAGTTTTTTCTGAAACAGAGTTTCAGAAGTTTCAGAGGCAGGAAAAAAAGCAAAAAAAGCAAGGCACAGAGCTCACAACCAAGGAACCCATTGCTAAAATTCACCTCTGGGAACAGCTGATTGGGGTTATTCCAGGAGGCTGATCCACCTGCCAATCAGTTTTTTTCTTATTTTCCTCCCCAAAAACTAAGGTGCATTTATACTCTGGTGCATCTTATACTCTGGAAAATACGGTAATAAAGGCGGAAGGAAGGACTCCTGTAGTTATACATGGCAGCTTTCTGATAACACTAGGAGCCCTTTATTTGAGATAAACTTGACTAGTAGCAAAGCTTTATTGATTTCTTAGATGGTTTGGAAATGTCAGAGCTTTCCTGGCAAATGATGGACAGGAGAGGTTAGAACTTGATGCAATCCATATATTAATGGCAATGAAGTTTAAATCTCCATCTGAGAATATTTTGGCCGTTCCTGTAGATGTTAAACAGCATGGTATGCATAAATCTGAACTTTATATAACAATGGTCAAAGGGATGAGCAAAAATCACCCAATATAACTACCTTATAATTGCTGGCTTATTCTGTTGCTTTTTCTTTTCACCTTTTGAGTAACAACCAATCTGCAGGCAATTTACACTTACCAGCTAAAATGGGCACTTTTCTCATATCCCTCGTTTGTCTACTTTTATTCAAAAGGACTCTGATGCCAGCCATTCATTAAGAAGTGCTGGGAAAGTATTGGCATCGGAAAAGGAAACTTAAAAGTTTCAAATACTCTTAACTGTTGAAAATTTGTAGATATTCTTTAAATGTGTGAATATAAGGAAATTCCTTACTTACTTGATGTTTTTGAATTCACAACATTATATGGTCGTGTGGACAAAACTCTTTTGTGCTTCTAAATGTGAGAGTGAATGCAGGGCTCAGAATTAAGTTGCTATATAGTCAGAAGTTATTATGGGGAACCAGGTTGAAATTTAAATGCAGATACATTGAACATAAATAACAGAGTTGAAAGATAACTTGGAGGTCATCTAATCCAACCCCCAGCTCAAGCAGGAAACCATATACCATTTTAGACAAATGGTTGTCCAGTCTATTCTTAAATCCTCCAGTTAGGGGGCACCCATAACTTCTGAAGGCAAGCCATGCCACTGCTTGATTGTTTTCACTGTTAGGAAATTTCTCCTTAGTTCTAGGTTGCTTTTCTCCTTAATTAGTTTTCTGCCTTTTGGTGCTTTGCAAAACAGTTTGCCCCTCTCATCTTTGTGGCAGCCCCTCTAATATTGGAACAGTGCTATCTTGTCTCTCCTAGTCCTTCTTTTCACTAGAGTAGACACACCCAATTTCTGCAATCATTCTTCATAAGTTTTAGCTTCCAGCCCCCTAATCATCTTTCTTGCTCTTCTCTGCACTCTTTCTAGAGTTTCAATGTTTTTTAATATATCATGGTGAGCAGAACTGGATTCAATATTCCATGCGTGGTCTTACTAAGGCTTTGTAAACCGGTACTAATACTTCACATCATCTTGATTCTGTCCCTCAATCAATGCAGCCTAAGACTGCATTGGCTTTTTTGGTGGCTGCTGCACACTGTTGACTTCTATTTAAGTCCAAGTAGATAAAAAATGCTAAAAGAAAGACATACTTCCAATGAAGCCTAAATATGTGCATATATTGTGCAATGTGCAATATTGAGTACACTATGGTTCACTCTTGTAAACTTTGGCTCTGTGGGGTGCACATGTTTCTGATGCAATTCAAGATGTGCATTTTCAGATGTGACATCCACATCGTACAGAGTCAGGTTACCTGAGGGACCAATTATCTCTAATAATCTCTATCCATTTGAGATTTTTGAGGGTGAGTTGGGGGGGGGAAGGCTTGACTTATTTATTTGGGTTTCTTTTGAGGCGTTTTATGATTGGTTGTTTTTATTTTGTTCACTATCCAGGGTTTCACTGGATATATGAAAAAAAGATTCACAAATAAAGCACTTGTTTTTTTGAAAGTGTATCTGCACATACAAATTCTCTAGCACAAGGAGATTTCCAAATTGTTTGAAGTGGCATGCCTCTAGCTATGCTATAGTTCAATCAGTGTGGAGTGCACAACTCAATTTGATACTGTGACTTATCACTGCACTTTTGTTGGGACAGCAAATGTTCCACAGCATGACTTGGATCATAATTTTAAGGATTTGGAAAACTTACAATAATGCTTATTGATTGACAGCTTGATTATCTATTATTCTTGCAGGAAACTCAAAACAATGCACTGCTTTTTTTATGCATACAACATGCCTATGAGGTTGGTTAGATTAAGAGATTATCTGCGGTTGCCATCTCTCAGTGAGTGAGGATTTGAAAGAGGAAATCATGTACATCATTTCCTTGGTGATGTGGCTGATTAATGAACCAGTGAAATTATGGTTTGCTAGCCTTAGAAAAACAGATTTATTTAAGAATTCTGGAATGCACCACTTAAAAATTAATTTTGATGTTTATTTAAGCAAACATTAGTGCAGTTTTACATCAATTTTAAAGAATTAACTACATTCTGAGCCTGTCTGAATCCAGATGTGTTGGACTATCTATTAGGCACAGTCAGCATGTTCAACTAAAGGTGTAATTTATTTCAACACAAATACTGTTTGTGGACAATAAAATAGTTCTTTCTTACTTTTAGTTTTTTGTCATTCGTACAAATTAAAAATATTTCAATTGGAATTATTGTTTTTCTAGATAAATGGTGGATTAGTTTATTAAACTTTCTAGCTTACTAAAATATTGACCAAGCTAGTTTTCTTTTTTTACCTGGCTTAATGTTGTTGAATTCTTTTTCAATTGTTTCTTCAGCAGTAGTTAACATAAGATTTCTCACGTAGAGGATTTTAACGGATGACATTGTATCTTCATCAACCTCAACTTCCGGTTCTGCCCAATCTACAGCAATCGGATGTCCCCATAACTGTATCCGTCCTGCAATGTAATTGGAATGAAAATAAATATAAAAAGTGAAGGCATCTTTATGGAAGGAGGTAAGAAGGTTTTTGTTGAAGAGATGCATTGGGAAACTGAATAAATGCTATTGTAAAAGATACTGTTGATTGAAAAGAACAAGGAAAAAGCCGATTAGGATTTTAAAAAAAACATTTACAATAGTTTATACTTTAACCATTAATCTGAATCTTCCTGGAGTCCATACAAGTAATCCTCAACTTACAACCATTTGTTTAGTGACCATTCAATATGATAAGAGCCGTGGTAACGCCATGGTTTGAATGCAGTATTGCAGGCTAATTTTGCCGAATGCCAGCAGTTCGATTCTCACTGGCTCTAGGGTGATTCAACCTTCATTCCTTCTGAGGTCAGTAAAAAGAGAACCCAGATTGTTGGGGGCAATAGGCTGACATTGTAAATTGCCTGGAGAGTGCTGTAAAGCAATATGGGGCAGTATATAAGTATAAATGCTATTGCTAAGTGCTATAATGGCACTGAAAAAAGTGACTTATGACTATTTTTCATACGACCATTGCAGCATCTCCATGGTCATTTGATCAAAATTTGGACTCTTGGAATGTATTTATGATGTCCTGAGATCATGTGATCGCTTTTTGCCACCTACTGACAAGCAAAGTCAATGGGGAAGGCAGATTCACTTAACAACCATGTTGCTAATTTAACAGCTGCAGTGATTCACTTAACAACTGTGGCAAGAAAGGTTGTAGAATGGAGCAAAACTCACTCAACATCTCAATTACCAACGGAAATTTTGGGCTCAACTGTGGTCATAAGTCGAAAACTACCTGTAATATTTTTTGAAACAATTTTGCTATTGTGACTCTTCACCTTGTGAAGCTCGGGAACTGGATTTCGTTAGCATGTTGCTATTCTAAGTAGCTTCACATCTTACATTAAAGGAAAGTGTGATTTCCTTGGATCAGATTTAGCATCCAGTTTTTTCCCCCTCACTGAGATACCAAAATTCAGTGGGAGAATGGGGGTGAATTTTGACAAGATGATTTATCAGAGCTAGGTGTTTTAACGTTTGGATGGGAAAAGTTAGTCTCAAAGAGATTCCAAATCTGATTCTTACCCGTACCTCAGTAACAACAATCACATAAAGAAACTGAAAAAATAATTCCTTTTCCAACTGGTGGTTCCTGGACATCCTGCTGGGGATCTCCAAAGTATCAGAAGACTGTTTGGAGCTCCTGACCTTCCGAATGCCTGCCCAAGTTTCCTATATAGACCAGTGTCGTTCAACCTAGGCAATGTGAAAATGTGTGGACTTCAACTCCCAGATTCCCCAATCGGGCTGGGGAATCCTGGGAGTTAAAGTCCACACAACTTCAAGTTACAAAGATTGAGAAACACTGGTGTAGAGTAAACTCAACCTTTCTAGTTTCTTAAACCATTTTAATAATGCTTGTCCTGTTCTTAGGGTCTATTCTGGTCAACTTCTCTGCTCTTCTTTTAAAACCCACACAGATTTACACACTTCCTCAGAGGCAGCCAAAGATGCAAAACAGCTAGCAGGCTGCCAGGCCACATTGAAAAGAGGGATGGAGGGATGGAGATTTTCCACTGTTCAAAGGGGGGGACTTTTTTTCCTGCCTCAGGTGGCAAAATAATTTGGTCAGTGTAGAGAGTTCTGCACACTGAGAAGGAAGAAAAGGGAGTAAGGATAACTTTGTGACCCCTGGTTCATGTTTCTTGCATGAAACTTGACAAAAGCGTTAGAAATGATATCAAGTGCTACTGCGCTGAACTGGAGATCAATCTTTGGGTTTTTTATTTTTATTTTTAAAGTGAATAATGGTATTTGGGATAAGCCTGCAGACCCTTTAGTAAAATCAATAAGTAGCAATTTTCTGCTTTTCCGTGACCCCTCCCTCCCAACTGCAGGTTGAGGTTGGTTTGGCTACATCAGGGGTTGGCAACCTTAAACACTCAAAAAGCCACAAAGGTCCTAACCGGAAGCTCCCTGTTCAATTCTGGAGCTGACCGGAAGTCCAGTTCCCCCACCATAGTGTCTCCTCCTAACACAGAGTCCTTTTTCCTCTACCTTTCCTAATCGAAAGCCCTATCAATTGTGGAGCCGACCAGCGACAGGGAGAAGAGGGATGCAAGAGCCACATGTGGCTCCAGAGCTGTGGGTTGCTGACTCCTGGGCTACATGTAAGGGAATTTTTTGAGCCCTACCTGGAAGCAGTTTTCGTCTTGCCATAGCTGCTGCTCGGTGGCTTCCATATTCCACAAATGCAAATCCCCGGTTTTTTGCTTTATCAGCTGCACTAGGGTACACAATGACATCAATCACACCTTCCGTCACTTTCCGCATCTCGGCTAAAATTTCTTCCCTCTTCTTGGCTTTTGGAATTCCTCCTACGAATAAGCGGCAGTTGTCCACACTGGCACAAACGCCGAGTAACCGACCATCCCTGTGTAAAAAGAGAATTTAATTGAGGGGTGAAACTCCTTGGAAAATCTTTATTTATTTTGTGTTGTTTTGATTCCAGATCTTGACTTCTATACCATCTGTTAAATTTTATGGTCTTTGAAGGCAAAATACCAATCCACTAAATAAAAATAAGCAAAGTCAGCTTACCGAATTTCATAGTTGTTCAGATGCTTGATTGCATTCTTTGCCTCTTGTTTGTTACAGAATGTTACAAAAGCATATCCTCTATTATTTCCACTGAAATCCATCATCATCCGCATCTCATAGATTTTACCAATCTGGAAAAGTCAAGCACAAAGTTCCATAGGATTTTTTTTTTTTTTAGAAAAGGGATTATCTGCATTACAGTTTATCAAGATCTGTTGTCCTCACAATTCTGACTGTATTCCTGTTTCATTTTAGGACAGGTTATCTTACAATAGACTTTATTTGAGATCTGTTTTCTGACTCACTATACATTTCAATCAATCAATCAATCAATCAATCCCAAGAGGCATATGCTGAAGTTCCAGGAAGTTAGTAAAGACCTTTATTAACACATTCCAATAATTATAGACATGTTTCAGGAAACCTCTGTTTCTTAAACTTTTTTCCTCTCAAGACTTTCCCACTTTTAAAAATTACGAAGGGCCCCAAAAGAACTTTTCTTTGTGTGAGTTGTAAATTATATTAAAAATTAATATTAACACGTTTGCTGTTACTACTTATCATGGTTGGTAGGATTTTAATATGGTAGTATTTTTCTATGTAGGCTGGCAAATAATTTAGATTTTTGAGGGCTCCTGAAACAATGGGGACCCCCCCTTAAGAAACCTTAGAAACTCTGGTTTAAATTTAAGAAACACTGATGTAAATGTACCTTAAGAAACATTGATTTAAATTTGTCATGTCATCTTGAATGAATACGTTTCTTCTTGGGTTTTAATTTAGGTTGTAATAATAAATTAATAAAATCAATACTAAATTTTCATTATGAATATACTATAAAATTTATGGTAAGTCACATTGTTATAGTGAATTATTTGCATTGAGAAAAATACTTCAAGACAAAAATAGCAGAAAAATAGCTCCCTAGTCAATGCAATACAAGCATGAGATTTTTTTTGGTATTTAGACTTAAATTTAGACTTAGATTTAGAATAACTTTATTGTCGCTTTGAATGTACACTAATTGGCATACATGAAAATGAAATTTTGTTGCATTTGAGTGTGGAAAAAGTTTCCACATTAACATCTAAAAGCTGAGGTTAGTCCATTTAAAGTTGGTTATGAATGAAATGACATATAAGGCCAGGAAAAATAAATAGATAGGTGGCTTCTTTTGTATACTTAGTGGTGAAATCCAATTTTTTTTACTACAGGTTCTGTGGGTGTGGCTTAGTGGGTGTGGCAGGGGAAGGATACTGCAAAATCTCCATTCCCTCCTTACTCCTGGGGGAAGGATATTGCAAAATCTCCATTCCCACCCCACTCTGGGGCCAGCCAGAGATGGTATTTGCCAGTTCTCCAAACTACTCAAAATTTCCGCTACCGGTTCTCCAGAACCTGTCAGAACCTGCTGGATTTCACCCCTGCTTAGACCTCACTGAGACATTGAGCATACTCTGAAGAACAATTTTCTCAGAATTGCTATCTTCCAGATGTGTTTGATTTCAATTCCCATATACCCCAGCCAGCAGTGGCCAATGGCCATGGTGGTTAAAGTTATTGGGGTGGAAATTCAAGACAGACCAGTTACAACAACACAGAAAAAACTGACTTATGAGTGTTTTTCAAATTTATGACTGCTGCAGTATCCTTGTGGTCACATGATCAAAATTTGGATGCTTGGAAACTGGCACGTATTTATGATGGTTGCAGTGTCCCAGGGTCATGTGATCATTATACTTATCACAAAGGATCCAAAAATTATGAATTTTTAGTTCTTTCTGATATGTTTCCTTAGTTGGATCTGCTTTGATGACCACCATTTCAGTTAGACATTAATGGTTTCTAAATGAATGTGGATTAGTCAATGTAATACTTTAACCACTTCAAGAGTTTCTAAAAGGCTTTGGGAATAATATAGGTAAGTTACAGAATAGTAAACATATTTGTCTAAGAACAGCACTAAATCCTGTGTCATCTTGAAGATTGTTGTGTGTCCAGAACAATACTTAGAAATGATAGAGGCTGCCATAAAGATATTTGAGTAGCCCTTGTAAAACCACCTTTATAGATTACACATGGAGTTACAAAACAGGATGCTTAACTGGGAATTGCAAATTGGCTACCTCCGGTCAATATTTAAAAGTGGGTTATTTTTTGTGCAATTATTAAAAGTGAATGAGACAGAGACAGAGCAGGTCTGTGTGAACAATGGATTCATTGAAGGATAAGATTTACACGAGGCAACCCACTGCTCTGGAGAGCCCAACAAGGGTTTGACTATGACCTATGAGATGTTAGAAAATGTAACATCTGAGTTGCTGTGGTAGAGTCTCTGTCTAACATGCAGTGCTGTTCTAGGAAAATATATATATATCCAAAGAAATGTGTTGTATCCACAAAAATACATTTTCTCCTGAGAAGTCCAGACACAGGCACCACAGAGAAATGTTCATTTAACTTTACTTTTTTTTTTAAGGTACGAATCCTGCCAATAACTTCATTCCTTGGAATATACACAAAAGAAAAGAAAACCTACTAAATTATATTATTACTTTTTCACATAATGGAATGAGTTCATCTTCAAAGAGATCTCGGGGAAGTTTTCCAACAAAAATCTCAGAGCCTCGTTCTGGTGGTGGTCCATTCCAATCGGGCGGTGGCCCTCCATATTTTCGTTGACCATTTTCCTTAATGAAAAAAACAAAAAACAAAATTTGGAATTGTATTAATTTCAACATTGCTTATATATCCCTAGTCATATCACTGAATTGTCTTCCTGTAGTTATATCTTTTTCACTCAAACTTTATCCTCCTTTTATTTGCTCCTAGTCCATTAGATTTGTTTTAGAACCTCTGTTTACCTTTTGAGTGATTAAGGAACTTACCTAGTTATGAGGAAAGAGCATTTAAAGATGACTGGAATTGTGCAAGAATGGAGACGAACTTGGTTCATTTTGTATTTCATTGTCTGATTTAAATTGCAAATATATACTTTCTGAATCATTATGGTAAATTAAATGTGTGTGTGTGTGTATATGCTTGTTTGTGTCTCTCTGTGTGTATATTTGCCCTTCATAATGTTAGGCAGGGGTGGGATTCAAAAATTTTAGCATTCAAAATTAGGCAAATTTTCTCTGCCCGGTTGCTGGGTGGGCGTGGCCATGGTGGGTGTGGCCTACTCAGTCTCCTGCACCGGGGAGGGGGTAATTTTGCCCTCCCCAAGCTCCAGAGGCTTTCCTCAAGGAGGGCAAAAATGACCTTCCCTGGGCTCCGAAGACCCTCTGGAGGCTGGAAACAGGACTGTTTCTGGACTTCTGGAACTTGTGGGAGGCCCATTTTTCACCCTCCCAGAGCCTCCACACAGGCCCTGCACTTTCCTGGCATCCAAAATGGGCCACGTGGAGACTTCTGGGAGGGGTGGGGTGGGCGGGGCCAGTCACTCCTTGCAACTACCGGTTCAGTGAATTCGGTCCGAACTGGCTGAATCCCACCCCTGATGTTAGCTTGCAATGCATTACTAGAGGAAGCTGCATAGAAATCTATGTATATTATGTAAAAAGCATTGTCTGAGGAAATATATTAGCCCATTCATACAGCATATTTAGGAGAAATGTGCATGAGAACATATTCCATTTTTCTGCGTGTGGAGTTCAAAGCCATAAACCTGCATGGAAGGCAAGAGAATGAGCAGCTGATTGGAAAAAAATCTGAGACCAATCATCAATGACCTATTTGTCCCTCTGCTGAATCCTAGATTCACATTGATATGTTGAATGCAGGGCTACCATGTGAATTGGCACTTCACAGAAACACCCCTGGCAGCAAGATTATCAGGATGGAAGTCACTGGCACTGGAAAACCCATATAGCATTTGATCCTCATTACGAAACAAAAGATATTACTTAGGGGAGAACTTCTGGTGAAACCCATTGGGAAGTGTAGTAGACATCAATCTCCTTGTTTTACTTTCAAATTAGCAGTTGTATTTATGTGACAGGGAAGTTCCTACCTGAATCAAACTATATCCTGTGCGCTGAATTAAAGTGCGTAGGGCAGCTTCTTTCTGTGTGCCGGTCAATCCATCCCCGGATTTTTTATTTGATTCCATTGTGTGTGATTACCACCAAAAAATCAGGTTAATTAGGAGTACTCACTGCAATCAAATTTAAGATAAATTAAGCAAATTAAAATAGTTCTGTAAAGGAAATTTCCATCACAGCAACGAGGAAGGTCTTTATAGGAATCACTCAGAGTAATTAGAAAACAGAACTGGAAATCCAACACCTTCAGAAAGGACAGAGAATCAGGCTGAGGATATTCTTATTCCCTAAGATTTGTGAGGACTTTGAGGCAACACATTGTTCAGATGGTCCATTCCAAAATAATGTATAAAGCAGCAGCCTCCAACCTTTTGGGCATCAGGGACTGGTTCTGTGGAGAGAGGTTTTTCGGCAGAAAAGAGGGGGTGTGGTTTTGCGTACTGCCTGACTTCCTGTAGATGGGGCTTCACTTGTTTGCATGGCCTGGGCTCTGGCATCCCGCATCCCAGTGCTGGTCCACTGGAGTTGGGGACCCTTGGTATAAAGCAATGCCTGACTTTAGCTTGCAGTATTTGAAATGTCCCATATTCCTTTAAATCAGGGGTGTCAAACTCAAGGCCCAGGGGCCAGATCTGGCCTGTGGGGTGCTTAGACGTGGCCCATGGGGCTGCCCTGGAAACAGCAAAGGACTAGCCTGGAGTGTCTCTGCTAGTGAAAACAGAGCTCACTTGGGATGCGGGCGGCCCTCCCGAGTTCCATTTTCACTGGCAAAAGGTTGCAGGAGGCCATCGCAGCCAAAAATGGAGCTTGTGAGGGCTGCAGGCAATCCTGAGCTCAGTTTTTGCTGGCAGAGGGTTGCAGGAAGCAGTTGCAGCTGAAAACGGAGCTCGCGAGGGCTGCGGGAAATCCTCCTGAGCTCAGTTTTTGCTGGCAGAGGGTTGCGGGAAGCCGTCACGGCTGAAAACGGTGCTCGGGAGCCTGTTTTCGCTGGCAGAGTGCTAGGTGCCCCCAACACAAGTGATGTCGAGCTGGCCACACACCCCTTGGCCATGCCTCCCCGGCCCACCGAGGTCAAATATAACTCTTATGTGGCCCTCAAGGAAATCGAGTTTGACATCCCTGCTTTAAATGATTTTCAAACATCTCTTGATGATAAGATAACATATTTTCAACATTTCTTATCAACTTCAATATTATAGCTCACTATATTTAACCTGACTCTTTTTATCCTTCAGGGTAGTCTAGACAAGAAGCACAAACCATGAGTACTATCTTTATCGTAAAATTACAGTAACAGAATCTTGCAAGTGTGAAAGCACCTCTCCCCCTCCCTTTACTTCACTCTCCAAAAAAACTAGGGAGAGTTTCTTCTGAGATGCTTCCCATGCCCCCCTTTTTTTTGTAGGTGGTGATATTGTTTGTGGGACAGCTTCTTCCCCTATCTCTCAAAGTCATTCTCACAGACCATTATTGACCCCAAGCCTCTTTGTCTGTTGCAGGCCTGAATATTGACAAAGTAAACAGTATCATCATTATCCACCCTGATGGTAGGATGAAAAATTACAGTTATGAGATCTATCAAAATGTAGACACTAGGAGTTAAGCTTGATTTCAGAGACAAATCTATGGGAACTTCATTTCAAGTCATTTCACTTTGCTGCGCATGTAAACACGGTATTTTAAAAACTACCTTAAATTATCTAACACGTGTATGAAATACCCCTTGTTTGTTAAATATTTAGATAGTTGCTGATGAAACGATTTATATTCTAATGCCCATGGAAGAACTGTCTGCACAAAAACCAAATATAAGTTTGCTAAGGAAATCCAGATAAGATTCAGCCATACAGTTCAGGTGATCTTCAGAAATTCAGTGAATATATAAAATGGGAAGGGGATTGAATATTTTCCTTATATGCATTTTTCTTCAGTGTTCAGCAAGTGTCACATGAATTTACTTTTTTTATGAGTAACATGAGTTGCCTCTGGTTAGGTTCTCCCATCCTTATTTTAAAGGTCTTTTAAAATAAGCCTTTTAAATGTTGCACCTCAAACATACAAGAACCTCTAGGAGTAGAAGATGAAATTAGATTGGCACTCTGATCACTACCAAACTGGAAGGCTACATGGATTGACAGAAATATGGAAAACAACAGAAGAAGAAGTACAGATTCTAATCGAATATGCCAACAAATCTGGACAGTGACACATTAGCCAATAGGTTGGAAGAGTCTACTTACCAATACCAAAGGTAGTAGACTTAACAGAGTGTGAAAACTATTGTCCAGTATCCTTAATGTCACACACTAGCAAAAACTTGTTAGATTATCCAAAACAGGTTAGAAACCTGCATAGAAGGAGAAATGCCATTTCAAAAAGCCAATGAACACAATGCATTATTGTTTTTTTCTTGTGACAATCAACAGAAGTGAAAGTTGGTCTTTGAAGAAACAGGCTAAAAAGAATATTGAAACTTTTGAACTCTGGTGCTGAAGAAGACTCCTGAGAATACCACGGACAGCCAAGAAAACAAACTAACAGATAAATTGAATAAATGAAGCCAGATGACGTACAAAGGACCAGAATCAAATTATCATAGTTTAGACATATTATGTGATGACCTAGCTCTCAAGAGAAAGCAATAAGGCTGGGAATGATGAAAGAAAGAGAAGAAAAGAATAATCAACATCAAGTTGCTGGACCCAAAGGAACAAACTGGGGCAGATCATTTTCAAGATGTTTCTGTGTGGTTGATAAGAGTTGATGTTGCCTTTATGGCTCATCATAGAATAGAATAGAATAGAATAGAATAGAATAGAATAGAATAGAATTCTTTATTGGCCAAGTGTGATTGGACACACAAGGAATTTGTCTTTGGTGCATACGCTCTCAGTGTACATAAGGAGAATAAAATACATTCATCATCATCATCAATCACCACCACCACCACCACCACCATCATCATCCAAATACTTATTTAGTACTTGAAAATTTTGATCTACTCCATGCCATGTTATAAAAATAGTTCTTAGCACAAAATTATTGGTCAAAAAATGCTCTTTAGCCAAAAGCTTCAAGTAGTAAATATTTCATATCAGCCAAAGAGATGTTCCTAGCTCAAATCAAGAGATTGTTATTTGTCTTTTTTGTACATAATGTTCATTAAAAAGTTTAAACAAGAAGATAAAAGCTAAAACAAACTGATATAAAGTAAGAAAAAAAAAGAAAAAAAATCAAAGAAAAAACAAAAAGTGCAAAAAAGAAAAATTTGGAAAAAAGTAGAAAGGAAAGAAAAAATATAACAGAAGTGGCTTCTGATATTCTTTGCAGCAATTATGAGTATAAATTATCTTTTAACTTCTCTCTCTCTTGTTACAATATATTTCTAATTATGAATAAAAGATTGATATTTGTCATAATAGCTGATAGTTTGAACTGTATCAGATTTCCCATTCACAGTTCCTTTTATTATTCTTCATTCCCATTTGATATGAAATATTTATAAATAGAAGGCAGTAAGCACCTGACAGAAGTATTGGAAAATCCTAGTTATTCAAGATGTATGCAAAGCCAGAAATTTAGAAAGGATTTCTTATTGAAGATGACTTTCAGAACTCTGTCCAAGGATAAATTATCAAGCATACAGTATTGTATTATGAGTGGGAAGATCAAAGGATTCAGCTTGAGAGACACAGATGAATGGATTCAAAAGCATTCCTTTCTTAATATTCCTCATTCTTTATCTAATATTCTAATATTATCTAATATTTCTAATACCCCGTATTCCTTAATAACCTTCTGCAGCATGGGGGTGGATTTTGAATGTTTAATGAACATTAAATAAAAGTTAATTGATATTTTCTGAATAATAATGAAAGAAATCATCACGAATGGAGAAAAAAAATCAAATCATTGTTGGATAAATTACTTCCTTTCTAATTCATACTTCTGATGCTGAAATCTCGTCCTGCATAAAAAAGTATGGTATTATAAATCCGAAGGGAAAGTAGAAGCTACTCAGAGCACTGAATATATCATTAGGGAATGAGATTTGATCAAGTCACTTGAAAGCATACAAAGTGTCTTTATCTGCCTCATTGCTGTAATTTTATATATATATATATATATATATACCCGTGATGGCGAACCTATGGCACAGGTGCCACAGGTGGCACGTGGAGCCATATTGGTGGGCACGTGAGCTCAGTTCTGGCAGATGTGTGCACCAGCCAGTTGATTTTCGGGCCTTCTGGGCCCACCAGAAGTCAGGAAACACGCTGTTTCCAGCCTACGGAGGGCCTCTGGGGTGGGTGGAGAAGGCTGTGTTTGACCTCCCCAGGCTCCTAGAAAGGCTCTGGAGCCTGGGGAGAGCGAAAAATGGGCCTACCGGGCCCACATGCCATCGTGTGCCAAAAGCAGGGGGAGCATGGGGGGACGGGGCGCATAGAATTATGGATGCGGGCACACGTGCATGTGACCCCCCCACGCTCCCCCACTTTTGGCACGCAATGGCAAAAAGGTTCGCCATCACTGATATATACTGTATATATATATCCTCAGCTTGAAAACTCTTATGAGAACCTCTTCCTCAAAATTGAATTTGGATCGGTTACCGGGACCAAAAATGTACTCTTCCAAGCTTTCAGACTCCTGCTGGACCCCACCCTCAGGGATTTTCTCTACTTGAATACGTGCTTTGGGTTGTTCTGTGAGTCGTATTTATGTGTTGCCTTTCTATTGGCTGATTGGTGTATTGATGGCTGGTGATTGGCTGTTGTTTCCTTGTGCTGCCAAGTCACCGGCTCCAAAGTATTTGATAAGCTGGTGGTAATTCAGCACTCCTGTTAACAGACAATCACTTGTCAGTTTCCTGGGCTTCAATCACTTCTCTGGCTATCTTTGTGCTTGCAATACTGCAACGCTACTTCGTAGTGCTTTATGACCCTCTCTAAGCAGTTTACAGAGTCAGCATATTTCACCTAACAATCGGGATCCTCATTTTACTGACCTCCGAAGGATGGAAGGCTGAGTCAACCTTGAGCCAGTGAGAATGTTGGCAGCCAGCAGAATTAGTCTGCAATACTGCATTCTAACCACTGCACCACCATGGCTCTTGTTAGTATGGACTAAAATTTCTTTTTATTGAGGTCTTGACTTTTCAGTGATCAACAAGACAGATTCCTTCAAGATTCTTTCTCATATACTGTATCTTTTCACAGAAGTTGATTCATGCTTTATGAATAACAAAATAACAGAGTTGGAAGGGACCTTGGAAGCCTTCTAAACCAGGGGTCCCAACCCCTGATCCGTGAACTGGTCCATGGGATGCAAGAAACCAGTCCGCGCAAACAACCAAAGCTCCATCTATCAGATGCAGGCAGCACACAAAACCATGCCCTCTCCATGCATTTGCACGATAGTAAGTCCACAGAGTCTAATATAGGCTTTATACAATGCGGCCCAGTGCCCAGACAATTCTGCCAATAGCTTGTGTTGTCCCTTCCCTGTCATCAACCTGACAATTGACTTTTCAGAGATGATGTAACTTTTATCTGCTTTTGCAATGAGAGCGACAATTCTGAATGAAGTGTTCATCCCTTCTCCAACCTTGGCCATAAAAGCTATTGTTTTCCAACTTAGCTCTTATTCAGAAAGCAGGTGGAAAAAAGCCTCTTTTGATTTATCAATTAGTACACTGGTTTGAAAATGCCGCAAAAGGGCATCATGGCATTTTTCTAAGCATAGAATGTATAGAAGAATAAGCAGTGTAAGCAGTGAATGGATTTCCAGCCTGATGAACCCCTCTTTTTAAATATTCACTGTTGTATTTACTTTTGAAAGTATTTGTGAAAGAGCATAGTTTGCTTCACAGGTGCCTCACAATCGATAATTGCATTTCGCACCTGTTCACCATTGCATTCAGCCTCACCTGAGCACAGCACCTGTCTGCCATTCATTAAAGGAACTCACCCAACCACTGATTTTTTAAAAGGGTTCTGGTCTAAAAGAATATTATGATGTCTATCATTTTCTTCTAAATTGTCAAGTGGAGGAAGAGGGAGAAGTGGATGACTGTCCTGATACTATCTGTCTCAAAATTCTCAAGTTATTTTTCTGAGGCCATCTTCATAACCATTTTTAATCTGTATGCCATTTTTATAACCACTGTCCACTAAAATATAAAACCTAGATTTTTATTCTTGCACAAATCTTTCTGCTTCGATTAATTTGAAGCAGTAGATGAGGTGCTTACAAATTTTATCTACTCATGCTCCAAGGTAGATTTCAATAACTCCTTTAAATGGGAGAAATGTTTAATCAAACAAAAAAATAGACCAGAACCACTGTGCTTATTCATTTCATCATTGGCAGAATTAATAATTGGCTAGCTTCACAAATTTCAAAAATAGCCACGTATCTACCAGTACTTCCACTTATTCCAAATTGAGGTACACATTCACTAGAAAACTTGTTCTCCCTAATCAAGGTGAATTCAGTCAGTTTCCAAATTGGCTGACTTGGTTCCTGAACCAAATTATATAGTTGAGGCTCGTGTTTGATAATGAGTAATCAATGAATTTTGCTTTCTGCTTCATAGTGCTCTTTTTGACCAGGTTTCTCGGCACCTCTTTCCCCCACAAAACTAAACAAGGCAGAGCTGAGAGAACTGGCAGAAAAATAGTGGTAGGCTTTTCATCCTAGCAGAATCACTGTATGTGTGATTCCGCAGAAAGGAAATTCTCATTTCATAGTTGTCTTTCAACTTGTCTTTCAAAACATATAAAGAATGGTTCTGGAATAGGTATGTCTAGTTTAATGAAAAGAAGGACTAGGGGAGACCTGATAGCGGTGTTTCAGTATCCCAGGGGTTGCCACAAAGAAGAGGGAGTCAAGCTATTCTCCAAATCACCTGAGGGCAGGACAAGAAGCAATGGGTGGAAACTAATCAAGGAGAGAAGCAACTTAGAACTAAGGAGAAATTTCCTGACCGTTACAACAATTACCCAGTGGAACAACTTGCCTCCAGAAGGTGTGAATCCTCCAACACTGGAGGTTTTTAAGAAGAGATTGATAACCATTTGTCTGAAGGTTTCCTGCCTAAGCAGGGGGTTGGACTAGAAGACCTCCAATGTCCCTTCCAACTCTATTCTATTCTATTCTATTCTATTCTATTCTATTCTATTCTATTC
>WNWU01000021.1:1519924-1531739 GCA_012654045.1 Ptyas mucosa
ATCTATCTATCTATCTATCTATCTATCTATCTATCTATCTATCTATCTATCTTTCCCCTAGGGGAAAACCCTTTTTAAACATCAATATCACAGTTTTAAATATTAGTATCTTAAATAAATACAAAACAAATCATAATCCTTCCCAGACTACTTGAACTCCATTTAAATCTTTAGCACAGTTATGTTTTCTGTAGGTCTATGAAATATATATCTATTACATTATGATCTTGTTTTGATATCTGTTATTCACTGAACTAATTATTTTAAAAAGTAAGAAATGGCTCTTAAATTCAAAAATAATACTAATGTGGTTATTCAAATGAATATCCACCAATGTATGTCTATGTTTTAGGTTATGGAAGTGGAAAATATGTTATGGAATTTATGCTTGAACACATCCAGATCTATAACCCAACATTCAAAAAATAATCAAAGGTAAAATAAATATACTGTGCATACCAATTATTAATCAGGAATCCACAACTTTTGAGGAAATGTGAGAGCATATCTCAAAACAGCCAAAGTCATATTATCATTTTTTTATTTTCTAACAAAAGTTTGGGGATCAATTTAGGCTCAGAGGCATTTTTGGAAATAAAAGTAACAATGAAGGCTGTTCTGTTGGTACATGCCAGCTTCCCCCCCACTTTTTTTAATTATAAGGCTTTAAAAAAATGTAAAAAATTAGGTAGGAAAAAATGCCTGGTAATGGCCACATTGGGAAATTTAGTAATCAGTAGCAGTATCTTGGAATAAAGACTTATCATCTAGTTTCTATTTCAGCTGTTTCAGAGAAATAGGCTATTTCTGTAGGGATATTAGATAATGGAAACTCCAAGAGCACAGCATCTATTTTTGTTCTCAGACAGGAATCTAATTTCTTTTGTTCGTGTCTCATATTATGCTTTCTAAACAGGACACAGTCTTAATTAGTTATCAGGACACAGGGTTCATAAATTCTTCCTTAGAGCAAGATGATTTAAAATTAAAGATTCTCAGACTTTTCAAGAAGAGTGAACATCAATTTTGGCATGGGGTTCATAAGTATAACCAGAGGTGGGTTTCAGCAGGTTCTGACCAGTTCTGGAGAACCGGTAGCGAAAATTTTGCATAGTTCGGAGAACCTGTAAATACCACCTCTGACTGGCCCAGCCCCCATCTATTCTCTGCCTCCCGAATCCCAGCTGATCGGGAGGAAATGGGGATTTTGCAGTAACCTTCCCCTGGAGTAGGGTGGGAATGGAGATTTAATAGTGTCCTTCCCCTGCCATGCCCACCATGCCACGCCCACCAAACCGGTAATAAAAAAAATTGAATCCCACCACTGAGCATAACCATAGACACAAATCATACGCCGGTGATTGCAGAGGTGCTGGGATATCCAGAATTTCAAGAACTGGTTCAGCACTGTTGTAACTTTGAATGGTTGATGAACGAGCGTTCATTAACTGAGGACCTTCTTTATTTAAAAGATTAAAAGAGAATAAGATTCACTTATTAACTGGACTGAATTTGGACTGAAGCCTGGAAACCTTCTGACTGATTTTGTTTAATTAACTAAAATTTATGTGAGAAAGAACATCTGGAACTTTGCAAATATTTTTATTTACTTACTTATTTGTGTTTTATTCATTTATTCCCGGGGGCAGGGATTGTCTGGCATCTTAAACTGATGCGGTTTGTTTCATTGGCTCATTTTATTTTTGCAATCATATAAAAGACAGGAAAATTAATGTTTTGGGCCTAAAGCCACAAAAGTTTTTGTATAAGCCCCTAGTCAGATGACCATGAAGATAAGAGTTTATGAATTACAGGTAGTGTTTGACTTATGACCACAACCAAGCCTACAATTTCTATGCTAAGCGAAACATTTCTTAAGTGAGCTTTGCCCATTTTACGACCTTTCTTGCCACAGTTGTTAAATGAATCACTGCAGTTGTTAAGTTAGTAACATGGTTGTTAAATGAACCTGGCTTCCCCGTTGACTTTGCTTGTCAGGAAGTCACAGAAAGTGATCACATGACCCTTGGACACTGCAACCATCATAAATATGAGTCAGTTTCCAAGCATCTGAATCTTGATCACGTGACAATGGGGATGCTGCAATGGTTGTAAGTCTGTAAAATGGTCATAAGTCACTTTTTTCAATGTCATGGTAACTCTGAGCATTCAGTAAATGAACACTTGTAAATTCAGGACTACCTATACAAGATTATAGTTCTTGTATGGTCTTAGACTGTTGGTAGCAAAAGTAAGGCACTGAATTTTGAAATACACTCTGGAGTAAGAGGAACCTACAATTAAAAAACTGCATATCAAGGACAAATACAGGTAGTTTGCTTAGAAAGAACAAAAAGAATTGTGGCAATATAAGTCTAGAGCAGTGATGGCGAACCTATGGCACGTCTGTGGGCACGCGAACTGTTGCCTCAGTTCAGGTCTGCTGCACAGGCGTGTGTGCCTCCCGCTGGCCAGCTAGTTTTTGGGTCTCTGCTGTGCAAGTGTGGAGCAAGTGCGGGGGGCCATGTGTGCATGCGTGGGTGAGGAGGGGCGCATGGGGAGGGGCTGCATGTGCATGCATGGAGGGTGGGGCACATGCAGGGGGGTCACATGCACATGGGGCAGGGAGCACATGGGGGCATGGGGGCATGGGTGGGGGCAGAGCACATGTATGCCCCCCCACGCACATTGCATTTTGGGGGTTCAGGCGAATGCGTGCTTTGGGCAATTAGTCCAGAAAAGGTTAGCCATCACTGGTCTAGAGCAGTGATGGCTAACCTTTTTGCCATCACAAGGCAAAAGCGGAGGGAGGGTGCAGGGGTCACACGCACGTGTGCCCACATCCATAATTCTATGCGCCCCACACCCGTGCTCCCCCTGCTTTTGGCACGCGAGGGCATAGTGGGACTGGTAGGCCCATTTTTTTGCTGTCCCCAGAGCCTTTCTAGGAGCTTGAGGAGGGCAAAAACGCCCCCCCCCCATAGGCCCTCTGGAGGCCGGAAACAGTGTGTTTCCTGACTTCTGGTGGGCCCAGAAGCCCGAAAATCAGCTGGCTGGCGCACGCATGTGTTCCGGAGCTGAGCTCACGTGCCCAGTGATATGGCTTTGCGTGCCACCTGTGGCACCCGTACCATAGGTTCGCCATCACGGGTCTAGAGCCTCTTCCTAAAGGTGCTTTTTCAAGAGACAACTGGACTTTATGGTTTTTCTTTGAACCATAAACAACTGGAGACAACTGGACTTTATGGTTTTTCTTCCTTCTTCAGCTCTTCTTGGATGAGAAGGGAAACATCTTCAAAGAAAAGCCACAAAGTCCAGTTGCCTCTTGAAAAAGCACCTTTGGGACAACCATGACCTGGATGACTGAGAATCTCCATTAACATCTAGAGTCTCTTGCATAATGCCTGTATGACAACAAACTGGATCTCCTTCACGTCTTTCTGTGAGGAGAAAATCTACCTTAATGACTAGCCATGAAGAGTCATGGTAGCAATATGGCCTGAAAATCCATTTGTTCTCTTCGAGCCTGGCCATTGTTGAAGAACTATTTTTGCTTTGCTGGACAGCTTATTTGAATATACTTATTTTTGACCCACATGGCTCCCCCTAATAAGACACAATCTAATCTTCTTGGATGAAGAAGCAGGAACAGGACAGAAAAAGGAAAGAAAAAAGAAGATTGGTGGCAAAAAATGTCACATTCAAGATCCCATTTTGAAGCACAATCTTCAGGTCATTCCTTCTGTACTTGGGCTACTTGTCCAAGCATTCATTACAAAAAGTTGAGTTTACATAGGATTAAGACTATTATTATCATTTTCACTTACAACAATCTGATTATTGGACTAACATTGGTAGAACTGTCATCAAACTGATTTTTCTTATCAAAAGGAAAGAAAGAAAGAAACAAAGGAAGGAAGGAAGGAAGGGAAGGGAAGGGAGGGAAGGAAGGAAGGAAGGAAGGAAGAAAAAGAAAGAAAGAAAGAAAGAAAAAGAAAGAAAGAAAGAAAGAAAAAGAAAGAAAGAATCAGCTCAGGCATTACCATCTGCAGTGTTCCTATTTAAATTTCCAGTCAGCTGGAAATTTAGTCAGTAAGATAAATGTTCATCCTTCAGTAACCATCTAGCATTCTATGACTACCCACAATGACAAATTCTCATTAGATTAATTTTGAGAGGAGCAGTCGTAAAGTTTTCTTCCAGTTTCCTGCAAGACTGCTTATTATTCCAGCTCCTTGGAGGGGAAAAAAGCTATTTGTGCATAGGATGAAGAAGACTTGTATTTTAATTTGCAGTTTGTTTAAGATCCTCCTTGATTGATAACATTTGTTTAGACTTATCGACATGTCATTAGTGATGCAGTGGAGTATGAAAACAAGGCAATCTTCTAAAAATTGCCCATTGCTAAATTCAGTGGAACAGGCGTCTGAACAAACGTACAAGGCCAGATGTGCATTGCACAGTTAGAAACAAACATGTAATTATTCTCCCCCCGACTATTACATGCAAAATTTGATAATTATTGTATGATTCATAGAGAAAAATATTATGATGGAAGTGAAGTAAGATTGTTTACTTTTTCATCAGTTTCAGTAGTATCGGCCAAGAATGTCAAACTCAATTTCACTGAGGGCCACATCAGGGTTGTGTTTGACCTCGGGGGTGGTGGTCAGGTGGGTGTGGCCGGGGGCATGGCCAGCTCATCATTCGTGACGAGGGCCCCTGTAGTGGTCCAAGTGCTCTGCCAGTGAAAATGGGCTCTGGAGCTCCATTTTCAGTTGTGGCGGCCTCTTGCAGCCTTCTGCCAGTGAAAACGGAGCTCGGGAGGGCCGTACGAACTCCGTTTTTGCTGGCAGAGGCACTGCGGGCCAGTCCTTTGTTGTTTCCGGGGTGGCCCTGTGGGCCAGATCTAAGCATCCCATGGGCCTTAAGTGTGACACTCCTGGTATAGGAAAACACTTTAGAGATACCAATAAAGGAGAATATTTGTAGCTCAGGATTGAAATGACGGGTCCTTAGTGCTCTCTGAGCTTGCTTGCAGATGTTTCATTACCCTAACTAGGTAACATTGTCAGTGCAAGCTTTGGAGATATTTGTAACTACTGAATAGGTGGGTCACTTTGACAAATGTGCACATAGAACTACAGGGTTTTTTTTCCCCAGAAAAAATACTTTAAAGTATTTAAATTTGTCAAGTAACAATTTTTGCTTCAGAGAGAACTGTCTGAAGCACGGCAGCTCAAGACTGTGTAAATTCCTGAAGATGACAGAAGATTAGATTAATGCTCGGCATTTGCAGTTGTTGGACGTAGGTTCATTTAATTTGGTATGCCTATTGCAAGTATTCACAAGATGCTTCACTTGACGGAGTGTAGCTAGTCACAAAACACAAAATCACAGATGACTTATATTATATTTCCTGAGAAAGTTTAACATTAGATTTACTTCCTTAAAAATATTTCCCACTTGTCATTGGTATGGTAGTAGCTGCATTAAGAAGTTTCTCTTTTACATTTCAATTTTTAAGGAAAATGAAGGAAAATAAGTAGTGACTGATTTTACAAGTACTGTTTCCCCAAATAAGATAAAGAATCGGAATCCTGGTAGTATTTTTTATATAGAGTAGGTATATAACATAGTTACAGAAAACATATTGGAATACTTATATAGTTCTTCTTTCACAATATAGTAAAATCAATGTTCTTTTTGTAAATGGTGTTAATACTCCCCTAAAAATTTGAAAGTTAAGGAGCATGGTCAGTGGTGGGATCCTCCTGGTTTAACAACCGGTTTGGTGATTTCTTGAAACTGGGCACGCGTGCACAGTGCACACACAAATCACACGATCGCTGTATGCACATGTGCAGTTTCAAGAAATCTTCACTTCCTGGTTTCTTCGGAGGAGTAACACAGCTGATTTGTGTGGCAATCTGATCTACCATGCAAATCAGCTGAGAAGATAAAGATCAGAAATTAGCACGGGCGGGCAGGTAGGCCCATCTGAACGCCGGGGAGAACCGATTTGCTCCCAGCTGATTGTCGGAACTACCAGTTCACCTGAACCAATCCGAACTGGTAGAATCTCACCCCTGAGAATGTGGCTTGCATGGCTAAGATGCTGGATTGGAAATGAGCAAGTTTGCATTTGAGACCCAAATGATGCCATGAGATGGGGTAAGTACCCATCCTTTACTCCAGCTCCTGCCAGGAACACGAAAGGAGCCCCAACTGGGTGTTCCCCAGGCAATGGTGATGTCACTGGCTAATCCTTTCAACCCAGAAGTGACATTATGCTTCTGACATGAATGTGATTTGAACATTTTCAGGTTTAGAGAATATTTATTTCTGAGGTACTACAATTATCTCTACCGTTACGCTTTTTCATTTTTAAAGTTTTTTCTTTTTAAATATGTTGAATACTGCTTTACATTTTTTTCCAGTAGTGACTGAAGAAATATCACATATTCAAAGAATTAAGAACTAGTAAATATTTGTGGCTGAAATGTGGATTTACAGACAGCTGTTATGTATAAACTGGGTTGACAAAATCAGAAATGAGGAGGTAATAAACCGCCTGGGAAAGCCAAGGGAAATCATCAAAATCATTAAAAAGCAAAAGTTAGAATATTTCGGACATGTGATGCGACACCCAAAAAAAAGATGCCATACTTCACTTAATCCTCCAGGGAAAGATTGAGGGCAAACGAGGTCGAGGCAGAAGAAGAACATCAGGCTTCAAAATCTAAGGGACTGGTTTGGACAAAACTCAGCAGCACTTTTTCGTGCGGCTGTTGATAAAAATAGGATCGCCAACATGATTGCCAACATCCAATGACGGATATGGCACAAGAAGAAGAAATATTTGTGATTGATTTAAGTTGCAATTTCATGAGGATATTCCTAGAAAAAGAAAATACAGATTCTTGAACTATGCAAAGTTTTATCCGTTCAATTTATCCCTTATTTTTAATAATCTTCTTATTGTTGGATTAAAGGTTATACGTTTTTACGGTATTGAACCAAATATTATTGTACAGACCATCAGGAAGTCTTGGTCTTTTGATAGAAGCAAGCCATCCATAAGGTGATGTGATCCGAGATTTTCTATGATCCAGGTTAAACAACTGGCTCAGAGGAATGACTGATTTGTTATTTTGGATTTAGCTTCATTGTAAAAAAACATCTTTGAGGCAAAAGCAGTGATAATTATTTTTAGACATGTTCTTCTGTTGCTAGTATAGCAATTATTTGACATAATATATGGCAAGACATGGAGCAGTTCACCTCTTGTGTGGCCAGGATGGTGCTATTTTAATACTTTCAACCTCAATATTTGCTTTAAAATATTCCATCAATTTAGGTGACACTGAAATACTATTGAATCTTCATAACATCAAAAGCCTGTTCTATCCTCTTAATGCAAATTCTAGAATTATTGGTATTTTGCTTCCACTGCCATGGTATAGCCTAAGGATGCCTGGAAAATACTACTATTTTAAAGTGTTGACTTGTAAAACAAACCACTTTAGAAGAAGCCAAACTTAGATCTTCAAACTTTCCTTGTTTTTTAAAAATGTTACTTAAAAAAACAAACCACATCTGTATTTCTTCCAACCCTTTCCTCAACATCTTATAAAATAGGGATAATTCAAACATTGAATAAACTTTTTGTGTTCATTCAAAATCTCATTTCCTATAAAATCTATCTAGAAAAGTCTTTAGAAGGATTTAGGAACCTGGCTCTGACAGATGTTTTAGCATGTGATAGGCAAAACCATTGGGCAATGATTTTTGCTTCCCCCACTAATTAAATGTTTAATTATAGCCAAGAAATGCAAATGTATGGATACATCCATAGACACTACACTTGATTTCATTTTTCTTTAACATTGCTGTAGAACAAAAACACTCCAGATGTGTCAACAAAGTATGGTTAAAAAAATGGCAGGTCAAGATGGCAGGTGTGACAGGGCAATCAAAATTCCACGTTTTTTCACATGTGATACACATAGAACTTTGATCCAACCATCTCAGCTGCCATTCTGACTTTCTGAACATACCTTGAACACTTTCCTTTTCAAAACAATTAAGATGGTGATTGCAACTCTAAAAATGCTGAATCAAAATTGGAGTTTTCTAAAGAGTCGGACAGCCCATTCTTGAATGAAATTGACCTAAATTATTGTGATTTAAAAAAAATAAAATAAACTAAGTGACTGAATGCTGCTGTGAGATCTTCAGGCCAAGCATCAAAGATACAATGACTACTCTGGTAGCAGCTCCTTGCTGAATGCCTTGCATTATCTTAAAAAAAAATCAAGCAAACAATAACATTTTATGGTAGCTGGCAAAGATATAGAAAGGGTCAAAAGCTGGATGATTTGAAGTCCATGAGCTCTTTTTGCACTCATGGTTGCCACCATGTAAGGTGTGTAGCTGTTTGGTGAAGCCAATGTGAGAAAGCTGGCTATTTCTTTTGGCTATTTCATATACAGGCCCCTCCTTGCCTGTGAAGTATTTTACAGGCTCCTTTTAAACAAAGATTTAGTGTGTTAAGGACTAAAATCCCATTGCATTATGGAGAAGAGTAGACAGGCATGGTAAATAGAAGAACTGACCATCAGGATTCTAACAGGAGACTGAACAGCTGAGTGGTTGCAGTGGGGGATGGAGGATTCAGTTGTCCATGGTGCCAAGATTTACTAAAGCTTCCAGTTATATTTCAATTCCAGATTGACTCTATAGAACTACAGGAATAATTTGTGTCTCGGTCTGTATGCCTAGGGTTCATTTAATTTCTGATTGACCCAGCCACTAAGCCTTCGGGGAGGGTAATGCCTTATTTTCTAACAAGCAAGATCTGGAGTCTTTAATTGTTAGCTTCTGCTTGAAATTATCTTTCCTGAACTCAGGCATGCCATGAGTTCTCCAAATCTAAATTTTGAATAAGAAGAGAGTTGTCCACTTTGCTTTTTCCTTCAGTTATTAGGATTATTGAGGACAAGAATAAAACCTACCCAATAATTGATTGGCCATTGCTGGTGAGAAAACATAAATGGCATTTATGTATTTTGGGATTAAATTTGTGGCTTCTTCTTCCTGCCTTTCTGAATTTACTAAGATACTTTGTACATAAAATGGTGGTCCTGAAACTGAATGGCTTTCTTTGTTTACATAATGGACATCTCTGAGCTGGGAATCACCAGTTTGTACCTCAAACCTCAAAGTGCTTGTCACTGACTGATGGTTTTGCTTCTGGCTGATAATGTTGAGAAGGTGTGGGAGGTCATCCTTTCCTGCATGGGAAATGAGAATTTTCTTTTACAGATGCACATGAGAACTGAGGAAATTGGGATTATCACTGCGGATAGATACTACGTATATATATAAACCAGTGGTGAAATCCATTTTTTTACTACCAGTTCTGTGGGCGTGGCTTGGTGGACATGATGTAGCTTGGTGGGCATGGCTTGGTGGGCATGGCAGGGGAAGGATACTACAAAATCTCCACTCCCTCCCCACTCCTGGGGGAAGAATATTGCAAAATATACATTCCCACCCCACTCTGGGGACAGCCAGAGGTGGTATTTGCCGGTTCTCCAAACTATTCAAAATTTCCACTACCGGTTCTCCAGAACCTGTCAGAACTTGCTGGATTTCACCCCTGATATAAACATGTACGTAAATATATATGCATACATATTTATATAAATTCCCTAAGCAAGGGAAGAGAAACTACAACATAATGATGATGATGATGATGATGATGATGATGATGATGATAAAAAGAAGAAAAAATTATTTTGTTATGATCACTCCAGTAGATCGTTGGAGCTTACAAAATTAAAAAAAAACACAGTAAAAACAATTATAAACATGGAAGAAAATTTACTGAAATAAAAACAGTCCTAACAATAGAAAGACAACAAGGGCCCCACAAACAAATTAACCTCAGGCCTGGGAACAAAGCCAGGTCTTAAGAGCTTTCTGAACCCCAGGAGAGTGAATAACTTTCTGATGCTTCCATGATTAAAAACTAAAAATTGCTCACATTTCAGAAAACGTCGTGCCCATTATTTTTGAAACCTTAATCATAGTTTTTGATCGTGGGAGATACTTAAGCTTTGGACTTTCTGACTTCCATCAGAATAAGTTAACACAACATTAACTCTTACAGAATTTTCGCCTTGAGCTTCACTACCCTTTTCATTGCGGCCTAGTGCCTCTGGGCTCCTCTTCTGTGCTGTAATTCCACAGCAAGTGGTTCACCAATACAACACCTAAGCTAGTTTTGTTCTAGCTCAGTTATGGAAAAACTTAAACAGCAAAATTTGATGTACTCAAAGCTAAGGGGATGAATTCAGTGGTGGGATTCAAGTAATTTAACAACCGGTTCTCTGCCCTAATGATTTCTTCCAACAACCAGTTTGCCAAACTTCTCAGAAAGTTAACAACCGGTTCTCCCGAAGTGGTGCGAACTGGCTGAATCCCACCACTGGATGAACTACGGGTCAACCTTTGTCACTTCAGCTGTGACGTTATTATAGATTATAGCAGTGGTGAAATCTAAAATTTGTTACTACCGGTTCTGTGGGCGTGGCTTGGTGGGGGGGGTAATGTAACTGGGTGGGCGTGGCCAATTTTTAAAAACTTTTAAAACCATTTTTTCTACAACCTCTTAGGTGAAGAGGTTATATAAAAATGCTTTCAAAAGGCTCTGACAATCCCAGCTGAGTTGCCTGATCGTCAGAGGGTTTTTTAAAAACCCTCTGCCAATCAGGCAACTCAGCTGGGATCGTCAGAGCTTGGATCGTCAGAGGCATTTAAAAGAAAAAAGGTTAAAAACCCTCTGCCGATCAAGGCAACTCAGCTTGGATCGTCAGAGCCATTTAAAAGGAAAAAAGCCTCTGATGATTGCACGGCTCAGCTGGGCATGGGGCGGGGGGGGCGGCGGGGCAGTGATTTTTGCTGCTGGTTCTCCGGTCCGAACCAGGAGCATTTCACTCCTGGATTATAGGGATTTTTCTAGGTGTACCACTTGTTATTATTCCTTGCTATAAACAAATATAGCAAAATAAAAGATGGAGGTAGAGAAAAGGATCACCAGCCATGGTTGATTTCTGGTCAGCTATCAGGAGAACAGACTGGCTCATTCCAAGCAACCTTACAACAGCTATGAGCAAGGAGACCACAAACGAGGATTTGAGAATGTTTGGGAGGTGGTGATGTTGCCTATGTATGAATCCATTTCCATTAGCATGAATACTTAAACTTCTGTTCTTTCTGATTGGATGGTGACCATTCTATAAAAAAATGAATGGCATTTTAAAAATTTAAAATTTTAAAATTCATTAGCATTATTCAATTTATCTTAGCATGTTGCAACTTATGATCCACTTGTCTATGGAGATTCTCAGTCATCCAAATCATGCTTGTCCCAAAGGTGTTTTTCCAAAATCCAGTTCTCTTTGGAAAAGTACCTTTGAGATATGAACCACTGGACTCAGAAGCTGAATAGGATTAGACCTGATTGACACTTGAATGGGAGATCATTGAAGGATATCGGAGCTTTTGGCTGAAGTGGGAAACTTGAAAATATACTGAAAGAATTCAATGTCAAACCTTTTTCATAAACTTGTAAGAAAACTGCAGAATTGCATCCCTTTATAGTCAAGAATCAATCACCATGATACCTTCACTCTATAGAAATGCTAAGCTTGTATTTTCTTCTTTTTGTGGACATAGTAAAATCCCCATGAGGTTGTTCTAGGAAGGAAGGAAGGAAGGAAGGAAGGAAGGAAGGAAGGAAGGAAGG
>WNWU01000021.1:1540163-1572663 GCA_012654045.1 Ptyas mucosa
TATTCTATTCTATTCTATTCTATTCTATTCTATTCTATTCTATTCTATTCTATTCTATTCTATTCTATTCTATTCTATTCTGGCTGGACAAGTCCCTGCAGTATTCTGCAGTATTTTTGGCAAAGTTTTTCAGAAGTAGTTTGCTGTTGCCTAAGGCTGAGAAAAAGTCATGGTCCCAGGTCACACAGTTGGTTTTGTGCCTAGGACAGGACCAGAACTCAGAGTTTCCTGATCTCTGCTATAGCTTTAATTACTATACCAGACTGGCTCTCATGTTTAGATAAGGAGAGATAAAAAGAACAACAAATTAGAAAAATTATCTCCAAAACAAGTCAGTATTAATTACAAAAACAATATATGCAAAAAATATGCACCTTACAATACACACTGGAGGGTCAGACATGAAATAAGTCAGTCTTAATAGTCCATCAAGAATCTATATTGTACTACCTCTTAACATCTTGGGAGGAATCTCTTTCAGAACCACTAGTTCTTGTCCATCCACTTGAACCTTGTTCCTGTAGGAAGCTTGTAAAATATCATTTCTGATCCTCCTGGTTGTAAAGTAAATCACCACATCACTTGGCAACTGCCTTTGTCTTGCCACCCAGGAATTGATCCTGTAAATTTTATCAATTTGAATTGCTACGTCTTCTGCTCTTTCTTTAATTATTGCTGCCAAAGCTTCTATTCACGACTATTTCAGTCTCAAAGCAAATTCCACAGATCTATATTGTAACATAACTATATCATCATCCACCTTCTCTGTTTTGGTCACAATTTCTCCTACTTTATTTTCCAAATTCAAATTGGCTTCATTAATTTCTTCTACTCTCTCCTCCAACTGAACAAGGTGTTTTGCCAATCCTGAAATGGCTACAATAATATATTCTCTTATTTCATTATGCTTTTCTTCCACAACATTTTTAATTGTTTTTATATCTGCCGCAAATTCTTTAAGTTTCCCATCAATGATTACTGTTTGATCATTCATGGCTGCAGTTTGGTTATTCATGGCTTCTTTTATAAATTCTTTAAGGTCTTTTAAAGAAGCCTCCTGGTTCTGTGAATCCACCGGAAATTGTGCTTTCTGTGTCACTACTGACACTATTGGAGAGCCTCCTCCACTTTTAGGAGCTACTGACTTAACTTGTTTAGAAGCCATCTTATACTAAATAAAATCTTTTTCCTTTTAACTGCCACAAAGTCTCTTAAACAATTTTCAGACAGTTTTTAAAGATAGTTTGTAATTTATCAAACAAAATAGTCTTTCCTCCATCTCCACCAAACTCTCAGTCCAGCAGCTTTAATCACTCTCAAAGCTCAGATCTCAAAAGACACTTTCGTTTCTAACTTTCACTTTCACACCCACAACAAAGGCACCATCTTCCAGCCTCCAACTCAAAAAGATTCAATTAGAAACAATGTAAACTCGGAGCTAAGCCTTGATACTTGCAAATTGCTTGTTCTCCTGCTTCCGCTCTGTCTGCTCTTGGAATCAATCAATCTCACTTTTGACAGCAGAGTTGGTCATGACGTCTGGCTCTGTTTAAAACAGAGTCGTCCTGGATCCGGAGCTTCAGTGGGCTGAACGGGGAGCTCTCACCCTCCAAGCCCTTGGAGTTATTCCATGAATAACTTCAGGGGCTTTCAGGGAGCTCTACCCACACCCACCGGCTCTCCTCTCCTTCTTCTCCTGATGGAGAGGTTTTCAAGCCACCAAACAGCCGATTAGCACTGTCAAAGCGGCTTTAACGCAATTGCAGGGCTGGCGGTCTGCTAAGACCGTCCGCAACGCCGGCGGTGCCAACCGGAAGTCTTCTAGGATGAAGAAGGCGAAGATATGTCCAAGAACCTTAACTGATCATAGTCTGGTTTGGGTGTAATTGGAACAAGAAAGGGGAGAAAGGAGGTCTTGGAGGTTGAATGAAAATTTATTTAGATATGAAGAAAATGTGAATGAGCTTAAAAAACAAATGAAAGAATTTTTTGCTATTAACATGTATAAGGGTACCTCTATAGAAATGGTATGGGATGCAAGTAAGGCTTATATGAGGGGAACTTTAATACATATGAATAATAAACATAGATTAAAACAACAAAAGATTTAACTGAAGAGAGAATTCTAAATATAGAAGGTTATGATTTGTTATATGGATGGCATGCCTATTTGTTATATGAAAAAAAAGTGGATAAGGTGTTTAAAGGTCATATACTTAGAAATGCTTTGTTGAGGGTCTGGAAAAAGTATCAATATAAGTTAAATTATAAAATACCTATATGGGCAAATCCCAGATATGCAATACAAAATATAAGTATAGAACAAAAACAGGAGGTGATTACCTATAAAGAGCTCCTCTTTATGGAAAGGGGCAAATTGCAATTGAAATCTTTAAATGTATTGAAAGAAGAAGGGATAATCTATACTTGGTTTCAGTATGGCCAGCTTCAAGCTAGATGGAGGGAAGACCAAAAAACTGGTGTTATGCAAAATGAGGAAAATTTGGTAAAACAGATTAGAGATCAAAGTCAAATGCATATCAAAAGGTTGTATAACGCATTACTGGAAATAGATTCGGAAACTGAATTGGTTAAGGACTATATGATAAAATGGGCACAACATTTTCAGGAACCAGTGATGATAGAAACTTGGGAAAAGATCTGGGTTAGAAATGTTAAATTTATGCGAGCACAAAACTTAGAAAATTTTTATAAAATGTTTTATAGATGGCACTTAGACACTAAAAAATTATCATGTATGTACCCAAATTTGCAAGCTAAATGTTGGAGATGTGATTGTGATGACGCAACTTATTATCATATATGGTGGACTTGTAAGAAAATCAAAGCATTCTGAATAAAAATCTGGTGGGTGATGCAGAATATCTTGAAAAAAAGATTGAAATTTACTCCACAACTGTTTTTATTGGATATAACAATGGGTTGTACATCATCAGAGACCAAGTTGATTTTAAATCTAATATCGGCAGCTAGGCTGTTGGTTGCGCAACATTGGAAGAAGGACTCTTTGCCTACTATTGAAGATTGGATACTGAAAGTAACGAACTTAGCGGAAATGGTGAAAATTTTAGCGTACTTGAAGGATTATACGCAAGAGAGAGATATATCGGAATGAAGAAGATGGATTGATTATATTCAAAACAAGTATCAGACAAGAAAATACCAAATAGCTTATGAATGAATGTTAATTTTAGATGTATTATGTTACTTATAGTGGAGTTAAGGTCCTGGGGGGGGGGTTGTTAGTTTAAGGATAGTTAGGTTAATTTAGCTTATGATTGTTAACTGAAATACCCTGTATTTTGCTCTGGGAAGTCTGGGGGGGAGGGGTGTTGGCGGGAGGGAAAAAGGGTGGGGGGAATATTGGGGGGGGGAAATCATTGTTGTGTAAAACTTTTTAATAATAATAAAAAAGAATCAATATCGTACTCTGTTCTAGAACCGAACAGAATGCACGTAGTCCTCAACTTACAACAGTTACAACAGTTTGTTTAGTAACCATTCGAAGTTACAACGGCACTAAAAAAAAATCTATGACCTTTTTTCACAGTTACGACCATTGCCACAGCCCCATGATCACATGATCAAAATTCAAACTCTTGGCAGCTGGTTCATATTTATGACTGTTGCTGTGTCCCGGGGTTATGTGATCATTTTTTGCGACCTTCTGACAAGCAAAATCAATGGAGAAGCCAGATTCACTTAATAACTGTTTTGCTAATTTAACAACTGCAGTGCAAGTCGTAAAATAGGCCAAACCCGCTTAACAAATTTCTCACATAGCAACATAAATCTTTGGCTCAATTGTAGTCGTAAATTGAGGACAACTTGTAACAGAGTTGAAAGGGACCTTGGAGGTCTTCTAGTCCAACCTCCTGCTCAGGCAGGAAACCCTTTACCATTTCAGATAAATGGTTGTCCAATCTCTTCTTAAAAACCTCCAGAGTTGGAGTTCCACTGATTAATTGTTCTAACTGTGGGGAAATTTCTCTGTAGTTCCAGGTTGGTTCTCTCCTTGTTTAGTTTCCATCCATTGCTTCTTGTCCTCAGGTCCTTTGGAGAATAGGTTGACCCCCTCTTCTTTGTGGTAGCCCCTTAGATATTGGAACATTGTTGTCATGGAACTCCTAGTCCTTCTTTCCATTAAACTAGACATACCCAATTCCAGCAACCGTTCTTTATACTATATGTATATTTTGTATGTATGTTTTATCCTTCATCCTGTAATCATCTTTGTTGCTCTTCTCTGCACTCTTTCTAGAGTCTCAACGTGTTTTTTATATTGTGGCAACCAAAACTGGATGCAATATTTCAAGTGTGGTCTTACCAAGGCATTATAAAGTGGTATTAACACTTCATGTGATCTGGATTTTATCCTTCTATTAATGCAGTGTAGGACTGTGTTGGCTTTTTTGGCAGCTGCAGCATACTGTGGCCTCATATTTAAGTGATTGTCCACTAGAAATCCAAGATTTATTTATTTATTTATTGGTTCGATTTATATGCCGCCCTTCTCCAGAGACTCAGGGCGGCTTACAATGCGTTAAGCAATAGCCTTCATACTTTTGTATATACCTGCTTAGTAGGGCTTTCGGCCCCCCCAAGCGGTGTTCTTTTTTTATATAAAGTCAGCTTATTGCCCCCACAATCCGGGTCCTCATTTTACCTACCTCGAAAGGATGGAAGGCTGAGTCAACCTTGAGCCTGATGAGATTTGAACTTGCAGTAATTGCAGGCAGCTGGTGTTACTTAACAGCACTTTAGTCTGCTGCGCCACCAAGATCCCTCTCACAGTTACTGCTATTGAGCCAGGTAATTCACCTATTGTGAATTGCACAGGAGACTGGGAACAAGAGATGTTCTTACTGTTTGCAAGTGAAACATTGAATGTGCAACTTCTACAGATTGAAAAAAGAGCCTGCGAGAGATTAAAGTTCAGGGACCCAAATGCATATGACTGATCTTAGTTTGGTAACAATATTGAAATAATGAAACACAGGAGTATATATGAATTTAACTCAGTATTTAGCACCAGAGCAAAATATCATAGAGATTCAAGCTTCTATTTGCTTATGTAGAAGTCCTGTTCTCAACACTTCCAATATTGAGGAAAAAATACAACTCAGTTTTTCCTCAAATAAGTAAGTTTCCTGTGCTCTGTATCCCACATTTGTATTTTGATTTTGAAAGATTTAAAGTAGGGGGAGAAAGGATTAGAATTTGCTCTTCAAATACCTGGAATTGTTTATAGAATCTAGACAAATCTGATTTTTTTTAACCTATTGGTAATATATTAACCAGCTAGGAACTTGATAGGATATTTTTTAAAAATGTTTTCAAATGAGAAACAAATTAATGATGTTATGAACATGATATCAAGATGTCACATTGTACTTACCTAAAAAGAACATGAGATTTTCTTTTTCTTTAAAATAGGATGGCTATTTTATATTCTTCAGAATATAGTAATGACAATGGATAAGTAATTCCTGTCTAACATTTTGTGGGGGACGGGAAAGCACTATTCTTAAATTAGAAAACCATTTTGGTGTAGTGGTTAAAGGCACCAGGCTAGTAACCAGGGGATTGTAAATTGTGGTTCTGTTTTAGCCAGTGGTGGGCTTCAGATCCTTTAGCAATGGGTTCGCTGCCCCTTTGCTGGATGGGCTGGTATGGTGGGCATGGCCTAGTCGGTCGCCTGGACCATGGAGTGGGTGGGTGGGTGTGTTTTGCCCACCCCATTCTCCCCAGGCTTTCCTCGAGCCTCCGGGAGGGCAAAAACTGTTTCCCCCAGCTCCAGAGGCCGGAAACAGGTCCGTTTCTGGACTTCCGGAACTTCCAGGAGGCCCATTTTTCACCCTCCCCAGGCTCCAGAGGCTTTCCTCAAGCCTCTGCAAGGCCAAAAAAAAGCTTCCCCCAGCTCCGGATGCCCTTTTGAGGCCGGAAACAAGTCCGTTTCCAGACTTCCAGAACCTCCAGTAGGCCCGTTTTTTGCCCTCCCAGACCCTCCGCATGGCCCCTGCACTTACATGGAATGATGAAGAGATAGACAAATAGGAACAAGGATGACAAATATAAATAGCAGATGGTGTTGGACTTTGTTTTGTTTTTAGAAGGCTATTGTCAAGAATGTGGAAAGCCAGTCTGGTATAAAGACAGGAGGTTAGAAACTGGGAGTCTGTGAGTTCTAGTTCTGCCTTAAGCACAAAGCCAGTTGAGTGATCTGGGGCCACTCACTCTTTCTCAGAACTAGGAAGAAAGCAAGGGCAAGATGCTTCTGAAAATGTTCTTAAGAAAACTGCAGGGTCTAATCCAGACAGTTGCCAGAAGTCAACAGTGAATCAAAATCAAAGCCAAGCCAAGCCAAGCCAAGCCAAGCCAAGTCAAGTAGTGAAGTGAAGTGAGGTAAGCTAAACTAAAAACACTAAACACTAAACAAAACATTACTTACATTAAATTTCTATTCTTTTGGGGAAAATATGGAACGCGCTACCAGCATACAATCAGCTTGAGTTTATCACAGATTTTCCCACTTGAAATTAGGTAATGTTTAAGAGACACTGAAGGAGTTTTCTATCTTATTATACTTGGCTCACTTTAGTAAAGACATTTACTTTCTTGATGCTTCCATTGAGCCTCTGAACGTTGACATCAACTATAGGAATCACGAAGGCCTTTTCTGACTTTATGTATTATGCACATGGTTTGCTTATTTATTTATTATTTACAGGTAGTTCTCAACATACAACAGTCCATTTAGTGACCATTCAAAGTTACGACAGCATTGAAAAAAGTGATTTATGACCATTTTTCACACTTACAACTGATACAGCATCTCCATGATCTCATGATTTACATTCAGATGCTTGACAACTGGTTCATATTTATGACAGATGCAGCATCCCAGGCAGTGGTGAAATCCAATTTTTTTTACTACCAGTTCTGTGGGCATGGCTTGGTGGGCATGGTGTGGTGTGGCTTGGTGGGCGTGGCTTGGTGGCTGTGGCAGGGGAAGGATATGGCAAAATTTCCATTCCCACCCCACTCTGGGGCCAGCCAGAGGTGGTATTTCTCAGGGGTAGTATATATACTCAAAATTTCCTCTACCAGTTCTCCGAACTGCTCAAAATTTCCGCTACTGGTTCTCCAGAACCTGTCAGAACTTGCTGGATTTCACCCCTGGTCCCAGGGTCATATGATCAGTTTTTGTGACCTTCTGATGAGCAAAGTCAATGGGGAAGCCAGATTCACTTAACAACCATGTTACTAACTTAACAACTGCAGTGATTCACTTAACAACAAATGTAGCAAGAGAGGTCGTAAAATGGGGCAAAACTCACAACAAATTTCTCACTTAGCAGCATAAATCATGGGCTCAATTGTGGTCGTAAGTTGAAAACTACCTGTATGTATTCTGCATTTACTCCCAGTTTTTATTATATCTTTTTTAACACATGCCAACAGTTTGATATAATGGACAAAACAAAATAAACAAGGTGTAATGACTGTCTGTCTATTATCTATCTATCATCTCTATGTATCTATGTACCTATGTACCTATGTATCTATGTATCTATGTCTGTCTGTCTGTCTGTCTGTCTGTCTGTCTGTCTGTCTGTCTCTCTTTCTCTCTCTCTCCATCCATCCATCCATCCATCCATCCATCCATCCATCATCTATCTATAACCACCTTGCAAAATAGTACTGCAGAAAGTAGTGCAACTGAGTTGGCTTAGATGCAAGATCTTGGCTTTTTCCAAATTCCATTTCAGGCAACAGTTTGCTAGAAAATGTCAGTGTGCAATCCCAGCTTGAATTGCAGGGCAACTTCAAAGAGTTGTAAGCCAGTGATATGATCACACTATGATGTACCTTTTTGGGAATCAAATCTGAAATGCTGCACCACCTAGAACATAATGTTCTTAGAGCAAACAAGATCTATGCTGCAGTTAGTATGACTCATGACACAAGATGGCAAATGTAAAAGGAAAATTGTGAAGGTAGTGATGTATTACTTAGATGGGAAAAAGCATTCCCTAAACAACAATCAGAAATGAAATATTGTGTACCATAGGTCCTAAAATAATGTCTTTATGGTTGCTTCACCAAACTAAGTCAAACATTCATTAACTTTAGTAGGGCAAGATAGAATTCATGAAATGGCAATGACATTTTCAAATTTCTTGGAACTTTGCTGTAATTCATTGGTAAAGTAGAGTCAAGAGAACAAGGACAAGAGAAACTTCTGTCTCGAATCTAGAAAAAAATCTTTCCAACCACCATTGCTGGATAAATGGCTCAGACTCAGTAAATTCTATGTTTTAGAATTTTAAAAGTTAGTTTTAGAATGCTATTAAAAAAGAAACCATGATTGCTGTAGGAAACAGCCATGATAATGGAAAAGTTATGACACTCAGGCCAAATAAGTTATATTGAAAGACTTCTTATGTTCTTACCAATATTAAACATCAGGAATCTGGTAGAATCTTTTCAACTAATTAACCAAATCAGCTGTAGTGAGTGACAGTTTATGCTTTTTAATAAAATGTGTTCGTTTGAAAAGATGCCTCCTGATTTTTTATCATAGACTAACATAGTTTTTCTCCTACAATGACCAAAACTATTAAGTCTACTTGCAAAACTATATATTCTATCAGAAGACTCTTTGGAGAGAAATTGAAGAAATTGGGGAAATGATGATCTACATAGTCAATGTACCTAGCTTTTCCACGTGTTTTGGTCTTTAACTCTCAGTAGTATAGACAAAATATTGTGAGATTTGTAGTCCAAAATACACAAGGGCTAGTGATACTTTTTAAAATGATGGCATTGTTTTAATAAAAAGTTTATTTCTTTTCCCCCTATACAAATGCTCAATAAAACTATATTTTTACCTCTTGCAATTATTCTAAAGTACCAGTGAAATCCCCAATCTTACCTTAGATAAGATAAACACACAAATTCTACCATAACTCATTTACTTTGACTCTAGATCAGGGCTGTCAAACTCCCGACCCGGGGGCCAGATGTGTGACATGTTGGCCACGCCCTCGCCCAGTTTAGTGAAGAGGAAAAAAAGTCCTGATATGTCACATGACACTGCCGTGACAACACAAATTTGACATCCCTGATCTAGATTGTCCTGAAAGAAACTGAATTTATTTCCAGGCAAATCTGTGTAGGGTTATGTTGTGTATGCCAATCTGCACCAGTTAGGAACTGGAAATGTATTGTGTTCAAAATATCAATTGTTCTTGCCTTATAGAGTATGCAGGAGCATAGCTGATTTTCCCAGTTGGACCTAGAAGATAATAGGAAGGAGTATTTAAAATCATAGAAAGATGGAGATAAATAGTGCTTTATTGCAGCCACTTGAGTTTAAAATCATTTTACATTAGCTTTATTTTAAAATTATTTTGTTGACATCTCATGTTGGGTAATACATTCCAATTGTTTACATTAAAAAAGAAAGAAAGAAAATAAATTATTTATTTGATTCAGAAAGAAGCTTTACAACTCAAAGGCTTCTACTGCATAGCTCCCAGCGACCGGTAAGATCCCACAGAGTTGGTCTCCTCCGGATCCTGTCAGCTAAACAATGCCGGCTGGCAGGCCCGCAGGGAAGGGCCTTCTCTGTGGCTGCCCCAGCTCTCTGGAACCAGTTACCTCCTGAGGTCCGGACCACCCCCACCCTATTGGCCTTCTGAAAAGCAGTGAAGACTTGGCTTTTCCGGCAGGCCTGGGGCCTTTGATCTCGCTCTTGTGAT
The DNA here is from genome assembly GCA_012654045.1 of Ptyas mucosa. Classification (NCBI taxonomy): domain Eukaryota; kingdom Metazoa; phylum Chordata; class Lepidosauria; order Squamata; family Colubridae; genus Ptyas; species Ptyas mucosa. The sequence continues at coordinate 1,549,952 of WNWU01000021.1, forward strand.
CTGGCGAGATCCGGCCATGAATGGTATGAATGAGTTTTAATGTTTTTAATGTTTTTAATTTTTAAATGTTTTTATTAGGATTTTAAATGTATTGTGAGCCACCCTGAGTCTTCGGAGAGGGGCGGCATATAAATTGAATTAAATTGAAAAAAATGAAATTGAAATTGACTATGCAAGTCTTTATCCTATTTACTCATAATTGATTTACAAACCATGCACAGGGTTGCAATCTTAATCATGAAAATAATTATTACTTAACTTTGCCAATTCTGTAGCATTCCTTTAAAACATTATGGTTAGGATTGGATGTTAGTGACCTGTAAGTGATACACCATAAAAGGTAAGCTTGATACAAAAGCAGATGGTTGAAAACTATTAAAAATGCATGTGATATTGGGTGAATTTCAACTTAGAACATTATATTCCCCAAGCATCAGTAAAATGTAAATGGAATGGCAAAGGATTCTATAAGGATGGAGACCAAAAAAATTACCTCCCCTCATTTTACACACATTTTAAAAATGTTTTATAATAACAGCATTATTTATTTTTGATTAAAGAACTGATCTTAAGCTTTAGAACAACATCCCAGCGACTTTTATGTTTTTTTAAAAAAAATGATTGATTAGATCTGATTAGTCATACCGGACTTCCTCTGTGGCATAAAGATTATATCTGTTTCCTGCACAGAATGTTGAACAATCTGAAGAAATTGATCTGGAGCTCCGTTCAATCCCAACCAGGATGGCTACCACGCTCAAAGTAGGGGAAGTAGATAAAAGAATTATAGAGTTGGAAGGAACCTTGGAGGTCTTCTAGTCCAACCCCCTGCTTAGGCAGGAAACCCCATGTTCAGGAAACTTGCTGTCCGACTACTCAGGAAACCCTACCATTTCAGACAAATGGTTGTGCAATCTCTTCTTAAAAACTTCCATTGTTGGAGCATTTACAACTTCTGGAGGCAAGTTGTTCCATTGATTAATTGTTCTAACTGCCAGGAAATTTCTCCTTAGTTCTAGGTTGGTTCTCCCCTTGATTAGTTCCTACCCATTGCTTCTTGTCCTGCCTTCAGGTGCTTTGGAGACTCCCTCTTCTTTGTGACAACCCCTGAGATATTGGAACACTCACTGCTATCATGTCACCCCTACTTTTGGGGAATCAAAGCACCCATTAGGATTCCCCAAAACTTTTTGTCCTCTTAACTCCATAGCCACCCATCTCAGATCATATGAAATTTGGTAGTAAATAACCTGAATTACAATGAGCATTTGGTGTGTGTGTGTGGGGAGATGGAGGGGTTTAACAAGAATAGTAAGAGAAAGGTTCATTAAGTAAACAATGTCGGCTGGCGGCCCCCAGGGGGAGAGCCTTCTCTGTGGGGGCACCTACCATTTGGAACGAGCTCCCTCCGGAGATACGGAACATCCCAGATCTGCGCGCTTTCCGCCATGCCCTTAAAATGTTCTTTTTCCAGCAGACTGGCCTGGCCTAACCTCTTTTAAATTGTTTTAAATTTTAAATTGGGTTTTAAAATTGGCTTTAATTTGTTGTTTGGGGCCATAATATTTAATATATTTTAAATGTTTTTAATATTTGTATTACACGTATTTTATTTTGGCTGTTCACCGCCCTGAGTCCCTCGGGAGTAGGGCGGTATATAAATTTAATAAATAATAATAATAATAATAATAATAATAATAATAATAATGATGATGATGATGTGTCTAATGGATCCATCAATTTTTTAAAATTGAAGTTTCCCTCCATTTCAAAAAATGAAGAAGCTGCAAATTCTGCCAACTTCCTCCAGTTACACCACTGCTTTACTTTCATGTCTACCATGGACCTCAGAGGTTGAAAAGCAAGTTTATTATTTTTTCAATAAACGTCTCTTGGTTTCAGAACTGTTTTCTGCCCCTATCTAACATAGTTGCTGCTACTCGGTTATTGTGACACGTTTCTTTCTTTATCATCGAATCAATTCTCAAAATTCAACCATCCCAAATGTTCTCAGGATTTACCTCTCCCCAAAAGTGGATCTCAAGAGCCTATCTTAAGGTGAGATGAACATCCAGATATTGCTTATCTTCTGACAAGTCCTTTCAATCCAATAATGGATTATGGCCACTGTAGCAGGGGTGGGTTCTAAATTTTTTTTACTACCGGTTCTGTGGGCGTTGCTTATTTTGTGGGTGTGGCTTGATGGTCATGTGACAAGTCTTTAGGATTTAGCAGAGGTACTGGTCTATCAGGCTTTTAACTGCTTGCAGAGCTGTACCGGTCTACCCATTTATTTTTGCAGGCACCGGTCTACTCATGTATTTTTGCAAGCACTGGTCTACCCATTTATTTTTGCAGGCACCGGTCTACTCATTTGTTTTTGGAGGCACCAGTCTACCACCAAACTGTCTTTTACCACTGATCAGCTGTAGGGCGGCCCTTTGAATCCCGCGGCAAGAGTTTAAACAGTTTTTCCTTATAGCCCATCAGCTGGGACTCAGGAGGCAGCAATAGATTGGGGGTGGGGCCAAATAAAAGGTAAGAATAACGCGGGGGGTGGGTGGGTGGGGCAGAACCGGTTCGGTGACATCATATTGTCACTGCTACCGGCTCGGCGGAACCGGGCGGAACCAGGAGGAACCCACCACTGCACTGTAGATCATCAACCTGTTCCCTCTGCTAGTATAGCCAAATTATTATTTTTTCTTTTGGAGCATTCTTTATTTTTGAGTTTGTTTGATCTTTTCTTCTATTGGAGCTTAACTTGCATCTCTTCGTGGAAGGTTATACCTTCTTGCTTGTGGTCTTCCATTAAAATTCTGTAGACAGAAGTTTTTGTTTGTTCTCAGCTACAAATATCTGGTCAATCTTTAAAACTCTAACTCTTGTTGTCAAGAAATGATCTAGCCTGGGCTAACTAGCCCCAATGTAGCCCATGTAAATACAGGTAGTCCCCGAGTTATGACCACGATTGAGCCCAAAATTTATGTGTCTAAGTTTGTTAAGTGAATTTGCCCCATTTTATGACTTTACTTGCCACAGTTGTTAAGTGAATCATTGCATTTGTTAAGTTAGTAATGTGGTTGTTATGTGGATCTCCTGCTTGAGCAGGGGGCTGGACTAGAAGACCTCCAAGGTCCCCTTTCTAGCTCTATTCTGATTCTGATTCTGAATCTGGACTCCTCGTTGAATTTGCTTGTCAGAAGGTCACAAAAATTGATCACATGACCTCATAAATATGAACCACTTGCCAAGCATCTGAATTTTGATCACGTGCCCATGGGGATGCTGTAATGTCGTTAAGTGTGAAAAACGGTCACCAGTCATTTTTTTTAGTGCTGTTGTAACTTTGAATGGTCACTAAATGAACTGTTGTAAGTCGAGGACTGCCTGAATGAAACGACTTGCCTTTTCATTGTCTTTCTTCTTTTTACCCAGTTCCTTCTACTGTAAATCGTTCCTTTCTCTGGAAGCATCCATTAAAATAGCAGGTTGGCCTATAAGCTAAGAAACCAGGCCAAGCATGACTTTTAATTGTTACCCTGCCAAAAAGCTTTCATCAAGGTTCATTTTAGTTTTCTGTCCTGGGAAACTGGACAGGTTTCTACAGGATGATAAGGAAGAGCTTTTGCCCGCCAGAGGGTGCTGTTTTCCTTTTATTTGTTTTTCTTCAGCAAAAGTTAACACAAAGCACAACATTTCTCTCCCTTTGGGGTCGCTTTCTCGTCACCTCTCTATTTGGGAGAGGAGGGGGGGCGAGAGGAGGCCGAACGGGCTTCCAGTACCAAAATAGTTCATTATTTTATGTTCAACATTTCCCTGGAGGAGGCCCAAGAAATCTCAGAGCTGAGTTTTAAAATATTTTGATTGGAGAGTTTTAAAACATTCAGCACGCAGGGAAATGATTTTCTATGGGTAGGTAAACTCTTTTAAAAAAATAGTTAAAAATGCTTCCTACCCATCACTGAAGGACAGATTCTGTTTTTCCCAGGATATTTCATTTTCTTTTAAAATAACCCTTCTTTAAATAGCTCACTGAATGTTCTTTAAATATGCTTCCTTGCCCCTTCTCCATTTGTTTCTGGCAAATGTTTAAGGGCTGCTGTTCTCAAATGACTTTCTTCAATGCCTCCCTCCCTGAAGGATGAGCCCAACACATGTGCATGTTGCCAGACACACATTTGCTGGGAGAATGCAAGTCAGAGGGCGGGAAAGACGCTTGCCAGAGAGGGTTAAGTATTGCTTAACTCCACTATCATTTTCCAAAATCCTAGCAGAACTGTGGAAGTCTGGCTGGGATAAGAAAAAGTGCTTGAAAACAGTCCAGAGAGATTTCCTCAGAAAAATTGTGAGATAGACATGGTGAATGAAGTAAGTTATGTGTCATTCTACCTAAGAGTAACTTCTGTAATTCATTTCCAATATTATATTTTGAAATAGACTAGACTAGACTAGACTAGACTAGACTAGACTAGACTAGAAAATTAATTAATTGATTGATTGATTGATTTCTATGCCACCCACTCTCCGAGGACTCTGGGCAGTTTACAACAAAGACAGTATACTAAATAGCATATTGCTCCCAACAATCTGGGTCCTCATTTTACCCACCTCGGAAGGATGGAAGGCTGAGTCAACCTTGAGCCAGTGAGATTTGATCCGCTGATCTGCTGAACTAGCAGTCAGCTGAAGTAGCTTCAGCACAGCACTCTAACCACTGAGCCACCTTGGTTCTTTAGAATAGAATTTTTTATTGGCTAAGTGTAATTGGACACATAAGGAATTTGTCTTAGGTGCATAAGCTCTCACTGTACACAAAAACTATAAGTGAAAAATCATAGTCATCATAAAAATACATTTGTTATAAATCATAAGATACAACACTTAGTGGGAGTCATAGGATACTAAATAAGCAATCAACATAAATCATACTAGGAAACCAAATAAAACAATAGAAATTGTAAAAATACGAGCAATGAAGTTATAGTCATAAGTAGAAAAGGAGATAGGTAATAGGAAAGATGAGAAGAATAATAGCCTTAGTAAATAGTTTGACAGTGATGTGGGAATTAGTTGTTTAGTAGAGTGAGAGGATGGGGGAAAAAACTGTCCTTGTGTCTAGTTGTTCTAGCGTGCAGTGCTGTATAGTATTGTTTTGTGGGTAGAAGTTGAAACAATTTACATCCAGGATGTGAGGGGTCTGTAGATATTTTCACAGCCCTCATTTTGACTCGTGCAGTATACAGGTCCTCAACGGAAGGCAGGTTGGTAGCAATTGTTTTTTCTGCAGTTCTAATTATCCATTGAAGTCTATGTCTGTCTTGTTGAGTTGCAGAGCCAAACCAGATAGTTATAGAGGTGCAGATGACATTCTCAGTAATTCCTCTGCAGAACTGAATGAGCAGCTCTTTGGGCAGTTTGAGCTTTCTGAGTTGGCGCAGAAAGAACATCTTTCGTTGTGCCTTTTTGATGACGTTTTTGATTTAGTTTTGTTTGATGAACCAAGGTTTCAAAAGGCAGTTTTAACTAGGTTAAAAGGAAAGAATCCCACCCACCTTAGTGCCGTACAAAAGCATTTTTGGTGAGCATAGTAGACTCATATCTCCATATAGTATCTCTCTTTCTCTAGCACAGTCCTAGTCACCAAGGCTAATAGCAGGAGCTAGGGTGCAACGTCTTCAAGACCACAATTTGCCCAACCTTGCCATAGAGCCCCAAGAACTCTTCCAAATATACAAGTAGTCCTCGACTTACAATAGTTCATTTAGTGACTGTTTGAAGGAACAACAGTTTTTTCCTTTTTGCGACCCTTTCCTTTTCCTTTTGCGACAAGCCAGATTCACTTAAGAAACGTGTTACTAACTCAACAACTGCAGTGATTCATTTAACAATTTTGGCAGGAAAGGTCTTAAATGGAGCACAACTCACATAACAACTGTCTTACTTAGCAATAAAAAAATTGATCTTATTGTAGTCGTAAGTCGAGGACTACATGTAGTGCACAAATATAGAAGGATTAAATTCTGGAGTAGCCTTCAGCCTCCTTAACAATTTTAAGCATTCACAAGGAATAATCACTGTAATAATATCACTGAATCTTAGCCCCTGCAATCTGCACCACATAGCATAAACTAAATTTGAAATTTGGGGGGGGGGGGAGCAGCAGCATTCTTCAGTTTTATAATCTTTATTTCAAATTAAAATCCTTCCCCCCACCCTTCCTAACCCTCCTTTGGTATGCATTCTTTCTATTTCCTTCAAGTAACTAGATGCAGCATTCATTCCTTCCCTTTATTTATCAACCTATTTTCCAAAGCAGCAGAAGGCAAGACTAGAAACAATGGATGGAAACTAATCAAGGAGAGAAGCAACCTGGAATTAAGGTGAAATCTCCTAACAGTAAGAACAATAAACCAAGCCATTGGAATGGCTTGCCTTCCGAAGTTGTGGGCGCTCCATCACTGGAGACTTTTAAGAAGAGACTGGATAGCCATTTGTCTGGAATGGTATAGTCTCCTTCTTGAGCAGGGGGTTGGATTAGAAGACCTCCAAAGTCCCTTTCAATTCTGTTAAATTGTTATTTAGAGACTGTGTGGTGATCAGGATGAAAAATAGTGATAAACTGGAAGGATCTTTGTAATTGTATCTGGATTTGACCATCTCCCTTCTTCTGGGTAGACTGCATCAAACTGGTGTTTCAATTTGCATCCTAAAGAGAAAAAGATAGCACTTAGAACTCTGACAACTCATAAGCTTTCCTCCTGAGACTCTGAGCTATTTTGACTTCATGGTGTCTCTGCTCTTTAAAATGAAAATTGACACAGTCCCCAAAGCAACACAAACCCAGGGAAGAAAAAAAAAACCCCACTCTCATACTGTATATAATTAACCAAAACTCAAAGTGTTGCTTGATATAATGAAAATAGGAAATATGTATGCAGAGGGAATAAGGTTTTCTCAGTAGTGGCTCCATAACTGGGAAACTTCCTTCCAATGGATTTCATCTTAGATTCTTCTAAATTCTCTTTTAAGAAGGGCTTTGTAAGTATCTTCATTGCTGCTTTTTTCCAAAAGGTGTAACAGGCATATATGAGTCTATATGCTTTCTCTTAATACAGGTAGGTATTGGCTTACTACACTTTGTTCAATGACTGCTCAAAGTTACAGTGGCACTGAAAAAAATAACTTATAACCATTTTTCACACTTACAACCACTGCGGCATCCCCATGGTCAGGTGATCAAAATTCAAGCGCATGGCAACTGACTTAGATTTATGACGGTTGGAGTGTCCCAGGGTCACATGATCATCTTTTGGGACCTTCTGGCAAGCAAAGTCAATGGGGAAGTCAGATTCATTGTATAACCATGTTACTCACTTAACAAATGCAGTGATTCATTTAACAAATGCAGCAAAAAAGGTCTTAAAATGGGGCAAAACTCACCTAACAAATGTCTCCCTTAGCAACAGAAATTTTGGGCTCAATTATGGTCGTAGGTTGAGGTCAGCTGTACTTGCGTACTTATCTGATGGGTCTACAACACTTTGTTTTTATGTCATTCGATAAAAAATTGTACTTTATTGTGAACCTCAATGATCAACACATGTGCATGTTGCCAGACACACGTTTGCTGGGAGAATGCAAGTCAGAGGGCGGGAAAGATGCTTGCAAGAGAGGGTTAAGTATTGCTTAACTCCATTATCATTTTCCAAAATCCTAGCAGAACTGTGGAAGTCTGGCTGGGATAAGAAAAAGTGCTTGAAAACAGTCCAGAGAGATTTCCTCAGAAAAACTGTGAGATAGACATGGTGAATGAAGTAAGTTATGTGTCATTCTACCTAAGAGTAACTTCTGTAATTCATTTCCAATATTATATTTTGAAATAGACTAGACTAGACTAGACTAGACTAGACTAGACTAGACTAGACTAGACTAGACTAGAATAAAATTCTTTATTGGCCAAGTGTGATTGGACACATAAGGAATTTGTCTTCGGTGCATAAGCTCTCAGTGTATATAAAAGCTATAAGCCGCCTTGAGTCTCCGGAGAAAGGCGGCATATAAATTGAACTAATAAATAAATAAGTGAAAAATCATGATCATAGTTATCATAAAAATACATTCATTGTAAATCATAAGATACAACACTTAGTGAGAGTCATAAGATACTAAATAAGCAATCAACATAAATCAAATCAACGAAATAAAACAATATAAATTGTAAAAATACAAGCAATGAAGTTATAGTCACAAGTAGAAAAGGAGATAGGTAATACGAAAGATGAGAAGAATAATAGTCTTACTAAATATGGGAATTAGTTGTTTAGCAGAGTGAGGGGATGGAGGGGGGAAACTGTCCTTGTGTCTAGTTGTTCTAGTGTGCATCATTTTGAGGGTAGAAGTTGAAACAATTTACGTCCAGGATATGAGGGGTCTGTAGATATTTTTCACAGCTCTCATTTTGACTCGTGCAGTATACAGGTCCTCAATGGAAGGCAGGTTAGTAGCAATTGTTTTTTCTGCAGTTCTAATTATCCATTGAAGTCTGTGTCTGCCTTGTTTGATTGCAGATGAGAGACTAAATAATTCCTCTGTGGAACTGAATCAGCAGCTCTTTGGGCAGTTTGTGTCATTCGATAAAAATTTGTACTTCATTGTGAACCTCAATAATCAGAATAAAAAGGGAATAGATCTCTTTCTATTTACATAGTTTCATAAATAATTAATTTAATTATTTCAATTTCAATTTCAATTATAGGTTCTTTAAGCACCTTCCATATTTTATGGAGTTAGAGCTCTATGCTTTTACAGTTCCCAGGATTTGGGAAGAAGTAAAATGGGAAAGGAAAATTATTGTCAACCCAAAGCTATCTATCTCCCTGTTTCTCAACCTTGGCAGCTTGAAGATGTGTGGATTTCAACTCTCTCAGAATTCCCCAACCAGCATGCTGGCTGGGAAATTCAGAGAGTTGAAGTCCACATATATTCAAATTGCCAACATTGAAAATCACTCTCCTATCTGTCTTTGGCCCTATTGTCTCATAGCTGCTTTCCTGTGCTCCTTTCTGGAACTGGCAGAAAATTATGTTACCCTAAATCCAATCCCCGTACCCCACTCTTACTGTGGTATCCCTTATAGTTGTGTATTGCTCTTGAATCCATACACCATCAGCGTGCAACACTCTAAGGGGCATGATTGGCAGTTGCATTGGCTGAAATTCCACCTGTCTCCTGTGAAAATTTCTTCCAATTGGCATGCCCAGGGTTGTGGTTACAACACACACTGGTTTTTTTTTCCTTTTCCACGAAACCATTGATTATTTAACTTTCTAAATATAGTATTCCGATAGCTTCAGGCCCTTAATTGTCTGTCCACATTCATCTGGAGGTGGGGGTAAGAGCAGGGGTGAAATCCAGCAGGTTCTGACAGGTTCTGGAGAACCAGTAGTGGAAATTTTGAGTAGTTCGGAGAACCGGCAAATACCACCTCTGGCTGGCCCCAGAGTGGGGTGGGAATGGAGATTTTGCAATATCCTTCCCCCAGGAGTGGGGAAGGAATGGGGATTTTGCAGTATCCTTCCCCTCCTTCCTCTGGAGTGGGATGGGAATGGAGATTTTGCAGTATCCTTCCCCTGCCACACTCTCCAAGCCATGCCCACCAAGCCATGCTACAGAACTGGTAGTAAAAAATTTTGGATTTCACCACTGGGTAAGAGAAAACACTACTTTTACACCTCCAGATAAATGGAAAGACATCCTGAGGCTGCTGTAGGCCAAAATGAAAGACAATTGGTGGGATATAGACAACTCCTTTGGAAATGGTTAATGCGCTGTCCTTATGCTACACAAAGAATCTCTGTGGATTTGCTCAATGTGAAATTGTTCCTGTCCCCTATTCCTTATCAGTTAATTGTAAATTCACTAGTGAAATATAGCTTTCTGGCTATATTCTTAGATGACCTACTCCAGAATTCTATATTTCCCTCTTGGAACTCACAGATCCACTCCAGTCCAGAGTGTGTTCACTGCACCAGAGTTATGCATTTCATGCTCTGCTGTCACCAAGGTGTGTTCTTTTTTTAGCTTTTCCATTAGAGTGTTATGTATGAATCGCTTTTCCAGATAATTATGATAAGCGAGCCAGAAAATCATTGTTTTTATTTGGATGTGAAATATAAGACAGTGACAATCTAGCACTTTGCTCATCCTTACTGGATTATGAAAAATAAACAGTGACTGTGAATACAGCAAGCCCTTGGGTTAAGAACACCCTGGTTTAAGGAAGACCCCAGTTAAGAAGAGAGCCTTTTATAGCAAAACCTGAGTTAAATATACAATGATTCAAGTTAAATACACAATAGTTTGAGTTCATTACACAATACTATTTGTTTGTTTGTTTGTTTATTGATCAAATTTGTTTGACATCCATCTCGCTGCAAGGTGACCAAGGCTTACAACATCAAAGTAAAACCATACATAATAAACAGAGGTGGTATTCAGCCGGTTCGGATTGGTTTGGGCAAACCAGTAGCTCTGACGATCAGCTGGCCCTGTCCACCTGCCCCTGCCCTATCCTCTCTTTATTTCCTGCTTTCTAGCTTATCTCAATTGTGCAGCACAGCTAATTCCCCTCCTTGCTGTTCTACTTACCGTTGCTGACGTGGAAGGTAAGCAGTTCAGCTTCTAAATGTTCCATTTTCAGCGCGAAGTGCGTGGTCACCAAACTGGTTGTTACAAAATTTGAATCCCACCACTGATAATAAATATAAAATCACAATAAACCTAAAGGTTATAACTAAAAGATGGGAAGATAGAGATATACTGTGTTATATAATGATACTGTTCCAGCTTATACACAAATTCTAGGTAAGGACAGATCTTGGGAATTGAACTTGTCCTTAAACTGGCAGCATTGGCTGCCCATCTTACTATAAGGTAACTCTGGGTAGCTTACAGTCTTTATTTGTTTGTTTGTTTGTTTGTTTGTTTGTTCGATTTATATGCCGCCCTTCTCCGGAGACTCAGGGCGGCTTACAGTGCGTTAAGCAATAGCCTTCATACTTTTGTATATATTTTATACAAAGTCAGCTTATTGCCCCCACAATCTGGGTCCTCATTTTACCTACCTCGAAAAGATGGAAGGCTGAGTCAACCTTGACCCTGGTGAGATTTGAACTTGCAGTAATTGCAGGTAGCTGGTGCTACTTAACAGCACTTTAGTCTGCTGCGCCACCAAGACGCATATATATCTACATTAAACCATAAATAAATTAAAACCAAAAATTAAAATCAAGGACGCATGGGGAGGGCAGGGGCAGAATCCCTCCTCTCCCACAGAAACCCCAGGTGAATGAAATGAAAGGAACCGGTGACATAGTGACAAGAGGTAAGATTCAACCATCACGCTGGCTCTGATAGATGCCTAGAGTTACAAGTTTCTCTTTGCTTAATCAACCTAATTGGATTCATTTGAAGCAGTGTTAAATGCTTAATCAACTTAATTGCTTTGTGGATGTTGCTTGAATTTTTCAGTTACTGATTTCTGAATTGGAGACCAATTATTTCTTGTAGACATTTTGCCCGGTTGTGACTTGACTTGACAACCAGAATGAAACGGGACAACTTAGTATGGATTCTAACTGACTTGAGGCGAGATGGAGAGTGGTCTTATGTGCCAAAATAGATGATTTTCTTTAAAAAAAATGTTTTCTGGTATTCGCTAGCAAGCTAACATATATTTGACAACTGACAGATGTGTCCTCAAACCAAAGTTGATCTTGCAAACAAACACCAGTTGCTCCAATCACACCATGATCATGTAATATCATGTAATCAAATTCCTGAAAAATTCCAAAGACCCTGTAATAAAATTGCTTATCCACTTATTTCACTGATTCTCATAATCTATCTTTAAATTGGGAAAATTATTTCATTATTTTATATTTTATATTATTTTATATTTTATATTATTTTATATTTTATATTATTTTATATTTTATATTATTTTATATTTTATATTTTATAGTTTTGTTTTATAGATTTATTTTATTTATTTATATTTTATTTTACTTTACTTTATTTTATTTTTTTATTTTCCTAACATCATAACTATATAACTTAATAACTATAACTGCCTAGTTTGGCTCTGCAACCAAACAAGACAGACACAGACTTCAAAGGATAATTAGAGCTACGGAAAAAAAAAACAATTGCTACCAACCTGGCTTCCATTGAGGACCTGTATACTGCACGAGTCAAAAAGAGGGCTGTGAAAATATCTACAGACCAGTGGTAGGTTTCAGCCAGTTTTCTCCAGATCGGGCGAACTGGTAGTGGCGACTGCAGGAGGCTCCGCCCATCTAACCTGGATGTAATGCGCGAGCACTGCACATGTGCAGAAGGCCATGCGCATGGGCAGACGAGGATCACATTTGAGAACTGGTAGGGAAGGTAAGTGAATCCCACTTCTGCTACAGACCCTGGACATAAATGTCATCCTGGACATGAATTGTTTCAACTTCTACCCTCAAAATGATGCACACCAGAACAACGAGAGACAAGGACACTTCCCCCCACCCCCATGCCATCACTCTGCTAAACAACTAATTCCCACAACACTGTAAAACTACTTAGTAATGCTATATTACAATTAGGCGTCTCATCTTTCCTATTACCTATCTCCTTTTTTACTTATAACTATAACTTTGTTGCTTACATTTTTACAATTTAAATTGTTTTATTTAGTTTCTTATATAGTATTCTATGACTAAGTGTTGTATCTTATGATTTATGATGAATGCATTTTTATGATGACTATGATCATGATTTACCACTTAGAGCTTTTATATACACTGACAGCTTATGTACCGAAGACAAATTCCTTGTGTGTCCAATCGCACTTGGCCAATAAAGAATTCTATCTATCTATTCTATCTATCTATTTTTATGGGAAAATGAGTGTATTATTCTCTTCACATCTCCTTAGCTCCTGGCCCGGCTTATACTCAGTTCCACCACATTAAAAAAAAAAAAAGCACAATTATTCCTTCCCACAACCCAGTGCTGAAATGCAGCCAGTTCTATCCGGCTCGGACAAACCGGTAGCACCAGCGGCAGGGAGCTCTGCCCATCCACCAAAAGTCATCACATCCCGGTTTTGACCCTCTGCGCATGCACAGAAGGCTCTGCGCATGCATGGAGGAGGCACGCACACTCCCATTTGCGAACCGCTAGCTAAGGTAAGCGGATTTCACCCCTGCCACAACCCATTCTCTTTGAATTGAAAAAAAATCCAAAACCCCCTTTTTCTAGAAATGGCTAGTTTATATTATTATGTAAAAGTAAAAAGTTGAGGATTGAAGCTATTATTTTATTCTACTGCATCAAAAGGAGTTGGAAGTCAATACCTTTTCTTTCTTATTTATTTATTAGTCATATTTCTATGCCGCCCACTCTCCGAGGACTCTGGGCAGCTTACACCAAAGACAGTATACTAAATAGCATATTGCCCCCAACAATCTGGGTCCTCATTTTACCCACCTCGGAAGGATGGAAGGCTGAGTCAACCTTGAGCCGGTGAGATTTGATCCGCTGATCTGCTGAACTAGCAGTCAGCTGAAGTAGCTGCAGCACAGCACTCTAACCACTGCGCCACCTTGGCTCTTTTTCCCCTTCCCTTTCCCCTCCCTTATTTTGTTACTATTTTCTTTTGTATTTTTGTATTTTATATTATGAAATAATAAATAAACAAACCGGTTAAAAGAAAGAAAACTCCAAAACCCTTAAACTTTCTAGCTCTAATTTGCTATTCATATTTTATTATTGTCACGTTCACCAGAAATTTCATTACATTCTGCCTCAAAACAAAATATACTTAAATAAGCTCACAAGTGAAAATTGCATAATTTTAAAATCGCACACTGATTTCAACGATAAATAGGCATAATTTATCCCTTAATGTTGGTTTTCTTTTCTTGGAATCTTTGGGGGCATGGGGGGGGGGGGAAACTACAGCCACTTTTTAAAAACAGATTTAAAAGACATATAGCCATTTCTATTAAATTTGAACCATTGTGCCCATGTATATGATTCTAGCATCTGTGAAAATGTCATCTTGATTTTTTTAAAGGTTAGAATGATTTAATAACAGGTAGTCCTCAGGATAAAACCATTACATCGAAGTTACTTAAATAAGAAAAAGCAGCTTGGTACAAATGCAAAGTTAGATATAAAACATCACATCATGCCAAAGTAAAATATACTATATAATGTAGTGCTGTGAGTGGATGAAATCAGATTTATCTTCACTTGTGATTGGGAGTTGGTTGTAAGATATATAAATGTTTTAAACAGACAAACACTCAAAACTGAAGTGGCTTAAAAAGACCTGGATCAGTGTTGATTTAAATTTGCTTCAACACCCTTCTGTGACATTTAAAGGATCCAGGTTATTCCTGTAAAAATACCAGCTTAGAGGACTACTGCATTTAAACACAGTTATTTTGAATGGAGCCTATAAATTGGTGGAGCTTATTTCTAGATTAAACATATTTATAAACCAGGCATATTGCCAGAGCTAGGGTAGCTATATACTACTAACACTCTCATTGTCATGACTTCTAACTGGGCGAAACAGTGCATCATATGGCAATAATTTTTGACTCAAAGTACCTCAAATGAACTAACTCTTAAGAATGTGTACAAAATCAGAGAGCCATGGGGAATGAAATTTGGAAACATTATGGCTGCTTCAATTCAATTGGCTGCTGCAGTCACATGTTCTTCTTTTTCAACATTCCGTGACCTTGGAAACCCCATGCACTTTTCTTGACGTCCATGTCCCCCATGCACCTTACCTGACCTATGTGGCACCTATTACACAACCCTGTGACTTCCATACACCCTTCTTGACCTTTGTCACCCACCAGGCACCCTACCTAACTCTTATAGCACCTCTTGTGCAAATGTAGGCATTCTTCTTGCCCTATGCTACCTGCCCATTCCCCAACCCACACAATTCCTTATTTACGCCCCCACGACTCCCTGGCTCCTCCTCCACTTGGCAACAGGCCTTGGACTTGCAACTTCTAGATGGCTTCCCCACTGATTTCTCTCTGCAAGCTTCCCACAAGCAAAATAAAGGGAGAAACTGGCAAGAATTTTAGGGAGGGAAAGAAGGAAGGAAGGAAGGAAGGAAGATAATCACAGAATGATAGGGAGAGAGGAAGGGAATAAAGGAAGGGGAAAGGAGGGAGAGAGAGAGGAAAAGAGGGATGAAAGCAGGAAGAAAAGGAAGGGAGAGAGGGAGGGAGGGAGGAAGAAAGGAACAGCAGATCGGGAGGGTAAAAGGGAGGGTAAAAGAAAGGAATGAGATGGAGAAAGAGAGGATGAATAGTAAAGAAGGGAGGAGGAGGACAGAGAAAAAGGAGAAGGGAAGGAGGTAGAGAAAGAGGGGCGAAGGAAGAAAGAATGGAAGGGTGAAAGGGAGAGTGGAAGGGGGGAGGGAAGAAGAGATACGAACAGCAAAGAAGGGAGGGAGGGAGGGATGGAGGCAAGAAAGTAGGAAGGAAGTGAGGAAGGAAGGAAAGGAGAGGTAGGGAGAGAAGGCAGGCAGGCAGGCAGGCAGGCAAGTAGATAGGCATGAGGGAAGATTTCTGATGCACCCTGCCAGTTTCTCACAAGGGAACTCAATGGGGAAGCTGGCAGGAAGTCGGAAGGCACTCCCGCCCCCACTGTTATTTTTGGCCACCTGAGATTATTCTGCTTCTCTATTTAGAGAATATCTCTGAAACTATGACCCAGTGGGGTACTGACCCTCTAATTAGATTTAAAAAGAGAGAGAAACCACTTCAGAATTACAGAAACAGAGTTATTATACATTTCAGCATTTTAATTATGACTATAATTAATGAACAATTGGAAACCTTACAATCTGTATATCCTCATATGTTCAAAACTACAGAGATTACAGATTTAAATCTTTTGGGGGGAGGAAAAGAGGTTTGATTTTGAATATTCTGAATGAAGACAGAATCAGGGTTGTCTTAACGCATGACCCTGATGGGCACTTGCCCGTGGACCCCACAAGCATAGGGGCCCCAAACTAATCTGTGTATGTTAACCCTCCAATGCACCTTGTATCATATAAATACAGCAACGTATTTACTACATTTTACTGCATTTTTTATTAATACTAACATGCATTAATAGAAATTAACACTGATTTTTTTTTTCTGTAGATGATGAGACGAACCCGCACATTATTCTGTGTGGGCTCGTCATTCTTTTTCATTCTTATTTATTTATACATTTTTATTCCTGAGAGTAGTTGTTGTAGGAGCCCCAGTACACTGCTTTACGCAGGGCCCATAATGCTGTTAAGACGGCCCTGGTTAGGATTACCAATTTTGCAAATGTGCTTGGGAATTAGTCCCCTTTTAACACACTGGACTTTTCTTCTGAATAAATATATCTCAGAATGGACCATTAAATTCATTACAGGTCTACGCCACAGACGCTTGCTTGTTTACCTACCCCACTTGGCAAGCATACTATTAATTAACATACAGCAGAAACAGAATTCTCCTCACATAATGGCTATTATGAATTCTAATCCAAATACATGAACACTCTCAATAGCACACATGCTACTCATTATTAAAAATAAAGTCTTCCTCAACTCCATCCTGACTCTTGAGAAGCAAATGGGTATCTTTTGATACCATCGACCATGGTATCATGCTGCACCGGTTGGAAGAGTTAGGGATGGGGGGCACCGTGTTACGGTGGTTCTCCTCCTTTCTCTCCGACCGGTTGCAGTTCGTGTTGGCAGGGGGGCAGAGGTCGACCTCAAGGCTCTTATTTGTGGAGTGCCGCAGGGGTCGGTCCCCTCGCCCCTTTTGTTCAACATTTATGTGAAGCCTCTGGGTGAGATCATCCGTGGCTTTGGGGTGAGATACCACCAGTACACTGATGACACCCAGCTGTACATCTCCACTCCAGGCCACCCCAACGATGCCTTTGAAGTGATGTCCCAGTGCCTGGAGGCTGTGCGGATCTGGATGGGGAGGAACAAGCTCAAGCTCAACCCTTCCAAGACTGAGTGGCTGTGGTTCCCGGCATCCTGATATAGTCAGCTGACTCCATCGCTGACTATCGGGGGTGAGTCTTTGGCCCCCGCGGAGAGGGCACGCAATCTGGGTGTCCTCCTGGATATGCAGCTGTCCTTGGAGGAACATCTGACAGCTGTAGCCAGGGGGACCTTTTGTCAGGTTCGCCTGATTCGCCAGTTGCGGGCCTTTCTTGATTGGGATTCCGTGTGCACAGTCACTTACGCCCTCGTCACCTCTCACCTGGACTACTGCAACACTCTCTACATGGGGCTCCCCTTGAGGAGCACCCGGAGGCTCCAACTGGTCCAGAATGCGGCCGCGCAGGTAATTATGGGAGCTGCATAGTGCTCCCACATAACACCGCTCCTGCGCGAGCTGCACTGGCTCCCGGTGGTCTTCCGGGTGCGCTTCAAGGTGTTGGTCACCACCTTTAAAGCGTTCCATGGCATAGGACCTAGTTACCTTCGAGACCGCCTTCTGCCACCGACGACCTCCCATTGACCCGTGCGCTCCCACAGAGAGGGCCTCCTCGGGGTGCCGTCAGCCAAACAATGTAGGCTGGCGACCCCCAGGGGGAGGGCCTTCTCTGTGGGTACTCCTACCCTCTGGAATCAGCTTCCCCCAGAGATAAGGAGAATTCAAGACCTCCGTGCCTTCCGCCGTGCCCTTAAAACTTTTTTCTTCTAGCAAGCCGGGCTGGCTTAACAAACCCTTTTAAACAATTTTAACTGGTTTGTCTTTTTAAATTTGGGGCCAAACTGAGATATTTCTTTTAACTGTTTTTAATGTTTGTATTGTATGTTTTTATTCGGCTGTATACCACCCCGAGTCCCTAGGGAGAAGGGCGGTATATAAATTTGAAAATAAATAAATAAATCTCCTTGTTGATGCCTAGGTAATAATATGGAAGTGGTTTCCCATTGCTTTCATCCACAGTATAGTTTAGTTTTACACAATCCGGTGTCCTCCAAAAGTACTATGACTACAGGTTTCAGAATTCCTTGTCATTAAAGGGAGTGTTATGGTCTGAACTTATCGATGAGTAAACAGGCTGGGAAAAACTGCATTGGTCAACAAAATTATTGGTAGTTTCTGAATGTGAGAAGTCCTTTAAACTAAAGCCAGGGATTCAGAAAAGTGACCTTAGTACACCGTGAGTAAATAATGGAGTTGCTATGTTTCTGGATGACACCAAGTTCTTATAAAATCCAAATTTAGATTGTAAAGTGGCATGGAAAGATCTTTTCAAACTTCATGAAATGGTCAAAGCCAAATATAAGTGCATAGCGATGCATGAAGCTCTGAAACAAAAATAACCATAACTTAATTCATATAGATCCAAATTATGCCACTTATTTGCTTAGTTTAGATTTATAGGACTGTCCAACTTGACACTGACTCTAGGCAACAGGCAGATTAAAAACAAATAAAGTATTTTAAATAAAAAAGTAAAAGTAAAAATAAAGGGGAACAAGCCAGGGGTGAGTTCTACTTACCTTTACTACCAGTTCGTAACGGGGCCGCGCGCAAGCACAGAAGCTTCTGCGCACAGAAAAAAAGAACTGCTACAACATCATTATATCACACTCCCAAGCCCAATAATCAGTCCAGAACGATCTGGACAGAATCAATGGCATGGAAAGCCACAGAGGGATCAATGAAGTGTAGGGTGGATGCAATGCTACCATCCTAGTCCTACCAAAAGTCATCACATGCAATCAATGCTGACTTTGTGTCCTCAGCTAGAAATCTAACTGAGTCTATACAGTAGTGGCCAAAATTGTGGAAACCTTTTGGGAAAAGTGTGTTTTTGAGGTTTGATGGCTAATAAATTTTTTAGAGTTTCAAGATAATCCTATTCTACTGCTGGAATGGCCTGGGAATAGCCTAGACCTTAACCCAATTGAAAATCTATGGAGCCGACTAAAGAAACTTGTTAGTCACAAGCAACCCAGCAATAAAACCCAGTTAATAGAAGCAATCATTCAATCTTGGTTTCACATTAGAACAGCTGCAGAACTAAAAGACTTGGTTCACTCCATGGGAAGATGTTGTAAGGCCGTAATTCATGCTAAAGGTAACCCAACTAAGTATTAACTGACGTGATAATTTTTGTATATCTCGTTTTTTCTATGGTGATAATTTTTGTATATCTAAGTGTTTCACTTTTCTTCTTTATAGAAACTGCTATTCTAATAGCAAAGCCTTCATAAAAGTTATTGCATTACATTCTTGATTAAATTATCTTTCCATTGATATATAATTTTATGGTACTACTCCCCCCCCCCCAAAATGGTGTTATTAGGTAGTTTTAGAAAATACACTTTTCCCAAAAGGTTTCCACAATTTTGGCCATTACTATATTATTTACTTTTTAAAAGCTCCTCTAGAATTGCAGTTTGACCATCTTCTCATCAATTGTATCCTATAAAAGAATGCTGGAGAAATTGGACAAAAATTGTCCAAAAGATAGATAAAAATTGTCCAGAACTGTTTGGGTCCAACAATGGCTTCTTGCCATCATTCATGGTAAGCTGAGCCATTCCCTCTTTCAATGATAAATTTACCACTGCATGGACGGACATGGATCTAACGAACAGGTAATCAGATTCAGTTGTGAAATCAAATTCTTTAGGAGTCACAGGATCAAACATGGTGCAGGTAATAGGAAAAGACTATACATTGGCTAACTTGACAAGACCTGACTAGTTGGAAACTCAGAACTAATCCAAGAACCCTTATCCATTAGATACTTAAATATTCCTCACAGTGGCCATGTAGATATCCTTGTGACTGTCCTTCTCCAGTAAGAGATGTATCATTTAAGGCCCATGGCTGACTATCTGTAGATTTGCTACTTTTATCATCATAATGTAATGCGTAACATACATTATTCCACACACGTAGGGTGGGATTTGCTCTTGTCTTAAGACATCTCTTCTGTTATTTCATCTCTCAAGTAAGCCTCAATCAACCTGCCTATCAGATCTCCAGGAAAAAAACTTTTTTTGAAACCATCTAGGTCAGGGGTGGGTTCTAGGTACCTTTACTAACGGTTTGCAACAGAGCTGCGTGTGCATAGAAGCTTCCTGATGATGTTGGGGTCAGTGGGCGGAGCCTCCCACCAGTTTTACTACTGGTTCTATAGAACCGGTCTGAACCGGGGGCAACCCACCACTGGTCTAGGTCCCTTAGTAGAGTGGTGCGGTAGCCTAGAGGTGGAGCTCTTGCCTCACAATCAGGAGGCTGTGAGTTCGATCCTAGGTAGAGGCAGATATTTCTCTCTGGACACAATGAGAATATATCTGCTGAATAAAATTCTGCATTGGCGACAGGAAGGAAGGGCATCCGGCCAGTAAACATTCAGCTCCATTCAGTTGCCCAGACTCCACCTCAAAATGGATTATGGGGTCTTTAAAAGGAGATGATGATCTAGGCCCCTTAGTATCCTGGGATGGACCAAATTAATAGATCCTCTCTCCTTCCATTCCAAAGGTTGGCTGAGAATAACCTGAAAAAGATTGAGATAGATAGTCATCGAACAGGTCTGCTGAGTGTGAGAGAAAAAGGTCAACTTAGCATTAAAAGATATTAGGGGAAAATATTAACACAGAGAGAGACACACACACAGACAGCCCAAAGGCTTAAGATACGGTAAAGCTATCCCTTCAAACTCCATACAGCATTCAGCTGGTCTTGTTTGGCCAATGAAATTATAGAATTATCTCAGGAGATGATCAGGCTGGACTCAGAAGTGGAAAAACATTCCAGAATAAAATAATGGTAAACCACTTCCAAGAAAATTGCATAGGCTTGTCCATTAAGTCACCTGGAGTCAAGCACAAGTTGAAGGGGGATTTTACTTTCTATCCCTTTGATACTGCCTTCCAGTGGAGGGGAGTTCCACTGAGAAGAGGGCAGAGTCCATGATTCCCTGTAGCACTGAGATAGTGGGTGGCTCCATCAGCAATCTTCCTATCAGCCCAGGGGGCAGGAAAGAGCACTGGATCTACTGGATCGAAGTTGCTCCAGATTCATAAGATGGAGTTGATTTGGCCCACCAGCCAGATAGGAACCAGAATAATGGTCAACATTTCTATATTGCTTCAATGAAGACGTTTTAAATTACAGTGATCTGTCAGATCCCAAAAGCTGGCAATCCTACCCAGCCTAGTTGGCATGAACCAACCGGATTTAAAATATGGCAACAGATATCTCAATCCCTTTTTCCCTGACCCAGTTTAGAATGGTTTGGTTGTGTCTCTTGCAAATTATACATCATGGTTTATAATAACTTTGCAATGTAAGAACTAAACCAATGCTGGCATATTCAATCAATCATATTGGGAAAAAGAAGTTAGGCCAGTGATGGCTAACCTTTTTGCCGTCGTGTGCCAAAAGCAGGGGGGGGGGTTATCCCCACGGGGGTCACATATGGGTGTGCCCACACCCACAATTCAATGTGCCCCCCCCCCCATTCTGAAGTCGTCAAATGGGCCGTTTCCGGTCTCCAGAGGGCCTCCGGAAGTGGGGGTGGGGGAAGGCCGTTCCCCCCCTCTCTAGGCTCCTAGAAAGCCTCTGGAGCCTGGGAAGAGCAAAAAACGGGACTTCTAGACTCACCAGAAGTCAGCAAATGGGCCGTTTCCAGCCTCCGGAGGGCCTCCGAGGGGTAGGGAAGGCCATTTTCGCTTTCCCTAGGCTCCTAGAAAGGCTCCGGTGGGTCTGGAAGATCCGAAAATCAGCTGGCTGACACGCACATGTACACCGGAGTTGAGCTAGGACAACCCTCATGTGCCCACTGATATGGCTCCATGTGCCACGTGTGGCAAGCGTGCCAAAGGTTCGCCATCACGGCTATAGGTAGTCCTTGATTTATGACCACAATTGGGGCCAAGCAAGGCAGTTGTTGAGTGAGTTGATTTTACGACCTTGCTTTGAACCACAGTTGTTAAGCAAATCAGTGCAGTTGTTAAGTGAATCATGCGGTCATTAAGAGAATCCAACTCCACCCTTTAACTCTGCCTACCAGACACTGGCTGGGAAGGTTGAAAATGGCAGCTCCCTGACCCTGGGATGCTGCCACCGTTTTAAATAGTACATGCTGGTTGCCAAGGGGCCAAATTCTGATCATGTGACTGTGTGGCTGTGGCAATGCTTATAAGCGTGAGGACCAGTCGTAACTGGTGTAACTTTTTCGATGTAACTTCCAATGGTCGCTAAACAAATGGTTGTAAAATGAGGACTACCTGAAATTATGGCATACACAATTCCATAGCAGTAGATCCTATCCAAAAACAGTTGTGAAGCAGTTGGGAATAAAGATATGAAAAAATGCAGCATGTTTCAGCATCTTAGGGATGTTCTAAGGCAGGGGTATCAAACGCGACTTCATTGAGGGCCGCATGAGGATTGTGTTTGACCTCAGGGGTGCCGGGGGGACATGGCCGGGCCAGAGAGGGCATGGCCCTCTGCCAGCAATAATGGAGCTGGGGGAGGCATGTGTGCCCCCTGAGACCCCGTTTTCAGCTAGGATGGCCTCCTGCAGCCCTCTGCCAGTGAAAATGGAGCTTGAGGGGCAGCTCTGTTTTCGCTGGCAGGGGG
>WNWU01000021.1:1575163-1588058 GCA_012654045.1 Ptyas mucosa
CTGTTGTTTTTTTTTTGCACGTGTTTCAATGTGTCACGTTTTGCACCCGGGTCTCCCTTCAGCAGCCCCCAAGTCTCCTCCGTGCTGGATGGTTGCAGCGACTTGGGGGCGGAGTTCGGGTGGCGCAGCCCCTCGGTCGCCCTCCGCTACTTTGCTACTTTGCCAAGCCTCCAGGTGGGGAGAAGGGAGTGGGAGGCTGGGAGAAAGGAAACTTGCCCCCCCCCCAAAGGCTGGTGGGGCTCCGGAGAAGCGACGCGGTCTGCCCAGCCCATCACGGGTCGCCCGACGGTCGTGCAAGAAGAGGTCCGTCGAAGGAAACCCAAGAACCTTGCTTATTTTTCCCCCCCAATTCCCCCCCTCTCTTTCTCGCCCTCTCCGCGTGGCCCCTAAACTTCTCGGGACCCCCGCCTGGCAAAGCCCACGCCGTGCGGGTGCGGTGCCTCTTTGCTTCCCATCCTTTTGGCAGCCGGGCTGCCTTTCTATTTTTGTTAAGCGTGCTCTGTGACGGCCGCCGAAGTCGCTCGCCCTTGCCTTTCCTCCCGGCGCCTTTGGGAAAGCGCTGCTCCCACGGAGGGAGAGAAGGAGGAAAAGGAGGAGGAGGAGGCTGCGCGAGTGGGGAAGCTTAGAGGTTAAAGGAGGAGGGGAAAGGCGCTGAGAAAGTCAAAGCCCTCCCTCTTCTTTTTCAGCAGTCTCTCTCCCCCCCCCCCCCCCCCCCCCCCCCCCCAGCATCCCGCCCGCCTCATCCACGCCCTGTCCAGCTGGCGGCGGCTCTGCTTTTTGCAAAGAAAAGAAAAGGGGGAAGGGAGAGGAGGGGAGAGGGGGGAAAAAAAGTCCCGGACACTAGAGAAGAAGCCCCATCGATCGGCCCTCCGCATTAAACCCCCTGTGGACATTAGCGAGAGGAAGTGCATTAGGAGCTTTTAAGTCCCTGGAAGTGCAGAGCAAGAAATGCGCCTTGCAGGATATCAAATATCCCATTAAGCTGCGCGTCTTCCCCCCCCCTTTCTCTTCCCTTCCTCTCTCGCTCTTCTCTCTCTCTCTCTCTTTTGATGAGCCCCACCGAGTCCGAGCCGTCCCAGGCAGCCTCGCTCGCTCGCTCGCTCGCTTGGCGGCGCCGGTTTTCGGAAAGTGAAGCGAAGTCAGGCGAGCTAGCGGGATTGGAACCGTCCGGGCTTTTGCACGTGTCTGGCTCGATTCGGAGCAGGGAGATTCGGGGGTGGGGGAACCGCGCCTGGTTTGGTTGTTTCGTCCCGATCTGCCAGCATTTAAAGATGTTTTTTGGGGGGAGGAGGGAGGGGGGGGCTTATTACTGTGCTGCAGGCCAAGTGCCTCTTTGGGAGCTTCTCTTTAAACGTGCGTTTGGACACCGGCGATCCCGAACCACGTTCCTCTAGTGTAGAGGTGACTGCCCTTGACAAACGGTGTATCTGAGGTTAAGTCGGTGGGAACGACTTGCCTTCAGGAGCGGTGGGTGCTTCATCCCTGGAGGTTTTTAAGAAGAGACTGGGACAGCCGCTTGTCTGAAATGGTATAGGGTCTCTCCTGCTTGAGGAGAGGGTTGGACTAGATGACCTCCAAGGTCCTTTCCAACTCTATTCCATAACTAAAGTTATCATGGCAATGAATGGAAGCAAAGGGTCAAGGAAGTACTCTCTCTCTCTCTCTCTCTCACACACACACATACACACACACACACACACACACAGACACCCTCACCCTAAGGCTGATGCAGTGGGCAGCTGAAAAGCATGGCGTCAAAAACAGATGGCTGAGGACTTTCAATTCGGTTATATTTTATGTGAAGGATATCTTGAGAATCTTTGACTGCCCTGGACAAATGATGCATCCGAGGGTAACCAGTGGAACAGCTCGCCTTCAGAAATTGTGGGTGCTTCACCACTTTGAGGTTTTTAAGAAAAGGCTGGACAGCTATCTGTCTGAAATGGTAGGGTCTCTCCTGCTTGAGGAGAGGGTTGGACTAGATGACCTCCAGGGTCCCTTCCATCTCTATTCCATAACTAAAGTTATCATGGCAATGAATGGAAGCAAGAGGGTCAAGGAAGTACACACACATGCACACACAAACACACATTCCGTAAGGCTGATGCAGTGGGCAGCTGAAAAACATGCCTTCAAAACAGCTGGGGACTTTCAATTCCCTTATATTTTATGTGAAGGATATCTTGAGAAGTTTTAATGTTCTGCAGGGACCTCATTCCATTCCCCTCCTCGTTATGTATTTATTTTATTTTACTTATTTCAACATTTTTAAGCCTGCCCAACTTGGACACTGTGTCTCTGGGTGGCCTTACAATAAAACACACAATAATAGAATGTTGATGAGGATTATGATCCTGCTTTTATGCTTCATTATAAGCTCTTCAGGCAGGGAGCGCTGACTTGTAAAAGTGCCACAAAGACTGACGATGTGTATGAATGACAGATAATAAGAATGACCGCTAATAGCGATGTAATAATAATCGCTGAGAGTGATGCCATCTGCTTTGCCCTGGTAGTGATAGTTAATAGCAATACTCTCCGATTTCCTTAGTTATTTATTCATGAATGAAATCATCATTTTTCCAAGAAAGAGGTTAAAAGGTACACATATGGCTTTGTTTTTAGCAGGTGCATTGCACTTACTGTAGGCACCGTTTTAGGTGAGTTGATTCCATTGTGGGAAAGAAATATCTTTCAGACAGGCGACTTTTCGGCCTTGGGGGCTGTTTATTAAAATAAACAATTCAGCTATTTTATCTCCTTCCCGGTGAATTTGCTGTGATAGGAAAGAAGATGGACAATGGCAAAGGGAAGAAGGATAAATATGGAAAACAGCATTTATCTGCAGCCATCGTAATGTATGAAGTGTAGAAGCCATGGCACAATAAATATCCTCCAATACCTACAACTTGTATTGTTTCAGGTACTTATTAAACATTTTAAGCTGCCCAATTATTTGGGTTTCTTTTCAATTAATTAAAATGGCTTAGTCAGATTATGTCCTTGAATAGGTAAGTCCTTGACTTACAACAGCTCGTTTAGTGACCCGTTCAATGTTACAACGGCACTGATAAATGTGACTTATGACCATTTTTCATAGTTACGACCTTTGCAGCAGCCCCATGGCCATGTGATCAAAATTCAGATGCTTGGCAACTGGTTCATACTTATGACCTTTGCTGTGTCTCGTGATTTCGTGATCCCCTTTTTGTGACCTTTCAACAAGCCAAGCCAATGGGGAAGCCAGATTCACTTCACAACCGGATTACTAACTTACCAACTTTACGGAGGTATGAAAAGTCGTTAAATGGGGCAAAACTCATTTGAACAAATGTCTCACTTAATGACATAAATCTTGTTTGTGGTTGTAAGTCGAGGACTACCTGCAATAGCCAAAGGCTGGGTTCTAGGTAGTTCTAGGCTGGGTTCTAGGTAGCAACATTAAAACCTAAAAAAAAAAAAAAAAGTTCCCCAAACATGGAAGAATCACTGTAGGTCAGCTTCTTAAAAAGAAGAAATTGGATAACCATTTGTCTGAAATGGTATAGGGCCATGATGGCAAACCTGTGGCACACGTGCCAGAAATGGCACGCAGAGCCCTCTGTGTGGGCATGCGTGCCATCGCCAGCTGCTCTTCCAGGTTCTGTCATGCACATGCACACCAGCCAGCTGCCCCGTTCTGGGTTCCGGTGCACGCATGCGCAGCGGACAGCTGGTCTTTGAGACCAGCTAGGCGGTGTGCATGCGCGTGACGGAACCCGGAAAAGCACCTGGCCGCCGCGTATATTCTCACCAGCCAGTTGCTCTATTCCGGGTTCCAGTGCATGCGCACTCCAGTTTTGGCACTCGGTGCTGAAAAGGTTAACTATCACTGGTATGAGGTTTCCTGCCTAAGCAGGGGGTTGGACTAGAAGACCTCTAAGGTCCCTTCCGACTCTGTTATTCTATTCTATTCTAAAAAAAAAAAACATTTTTGGTGTGGATAGAAAAGCAGGTAAGGCTGGAACAGGGAAGGATTGTCACTGTTAAGGAGTTCCATGGTCAGCAAAATGACCAGTGGTCTCTGTTAAACTGTGAGACTCACTCATCCCATAGAAGAGAGCCAGAAGGCTGTGATTAAAAACTGGCTTTCTTGCAGTGTCAACTGTGGCTTGAAAAACTCTGTGTGTGCTTTCAGGTTTGGCTTCATTTTTAGACTATTTCTGGTTAGTGTGCTCCTCCTCCTCTCAAACATTACTGGAGTTTGGGAGTTGTGCAGCTGAAATGAGGGCAGGTTGTCAACGTCTTTAAGACACACAGGTCACTAACCCCCCCCCCCACCTCTCTTTATTTAAAGGGAGGTAGTGGAGCCTTTGCTATGTTTTACCTTTTAAAAAAAAGTGTTAATGACTGAGGTTATTTTATGAATTTTGAAAGTCCTGCTTTCAAGGCCTAGAGGTCCTCTTGAAAGACGCTACTGTAGGTCTTGTGTTAAAATTAAACCGGGTTTGTAAATATAGGATTTTAAAGTTAGGGTTCCACGAGCTTGATATTCCCCACTGGAAAATGATTTTGAAAAAAAAGGGGGGGGGGTTTGCAAGGCAGTGGATGCCATTCCTTCCTGCTCTTTTCCAAGCGGGAGGGAAACAGAGAGTTAGTTTTACATTTATCAGATGTCAAGACTTATATTTTTTTCCCCCTTTCCAACATTTATTGGAATTATTAAGCCCTGACTTCCTCTTTCTTTGTGGTTTACACTAGGACATAGGGCAAACTTCTTTTTTTTTTCTTCCTTAGCATTTGGACTCCTGCTTTCTAATCGAAGCCATGAAGTTTATTTTCAGCACACTGAGTCACTGTAGCAGGGAGTTATGACAAGTATAATATATGGAGATCGTAATGGTTGGAATTGAGGGTGGGAGAGATTCACTAGCATGCTTAAAGGAACAGAATGTCTTTTAATAACAAGACCACAGGCAGCTCTGATTCTCTCTCTCTCTTTTTTTTTGACCCGTTTCTTTAGATGCACAAGTTTGGCTTTAAACATTTTAGTTATTTTTAACACTGTGTTAGATACGGTGTTCTATTTTCACTCATTAGAGGCAGTGTCTTCCATTTCTGATCAATAAAAAAAAAAAGGCTGCAACTCTCAATTGACAGATTCTATGCACTTGGAGAAAATTCAGTGGAACTTACTTTTGAATAGATATATATGGCATTAAAAATGTCTACTTTTAAATTGAAAAAGCCTGAGAGTTCACCATTGACACAGCTAATATAGGTGAGAATAAGACGCATAGTAAACAGAATACCTTACTATTAAACACATTTAGGATTACAGTGCACATCCCATTAAATTGGATTTAGCCTGGAAAAAGTTAACCATGAATTAACATGCTGTATATGAATAAAAGAGTGCTTACATTTTGCTCGTGGGATCCTAAGTGAAGTTGAAGTTTCTGGGAAATGTCTTGATATTTATTTATTTTATTTTATTTTTAAAATTTGTTTCATTGAATTTTTACAATTAAACAATCATTATTCAGCTCTTGTGCATGACTGTGACCATTTACATATCATCATACTAGTGTTCACCTATACTCTATATATTTTTACTAAATCTACATTCTATTATTTCCCTTTTTTTCTATCTTTGATCCAATGATACCATTTCTCCCATATTACGTAAAAATCCGAGTCCATCAATCCTTTCAATTCAAGTGTCATTTTGTCCATCTCGGCACAATCTTTTTAATTATTAAATCTTCAGAGGGTATATTTGAGCTTCTCCAACATTGCGTGAAATGTCTTGATATTTAATGACCAAAGAAGAATGGTTGATTAGATACTTTTATGCTTAGTCTTAAATTCAAGCTGCAATCTGAACCTTTTCATCTACTTGTACCTCAAATGCACAGAATCAAATTAATTGTAATTAAACAAATAAACTACTCAAACGGAACATAGATATTATGCATATAAGCCTTTCTCCACTATTGTGTTAAAGTGTTATCCACCAACTGTTAAGTTGAAGCAAAACAGCACCGGCATAACATTACTCGTCCCCGTTGCCAAACCCCTTTCTGTCTCTGTTGTACCTGTTCTGCCAAATATTAGAGAACTTGTAGCAAAATGTGTTCCTTACCATAGGTAGGGCTTTCTTCTAAAAATTGGTTGCCATTCTTTTTAGTACATTACAAGCTAGGCAAGTCAAACAGACGTGATGGCACTACATAGCATGAATGGAGCGGATCAGGTTTAAGGATCTGTGCTGTTCTGCAATTTAAGCTGCTTGGCTTTTCCATGTGAAGTGCCTGGAAATGAGCCCAGCTTTAAAAAACAACAACAAAACCTTTTCCAGATTTTAACCTGTTCTTTTGTTGGTCATAGTGGCGGTCAGGGATTCTGTCAAAACCACCCATTCTACAGCCCTTGATTAGTGGGTGGCCCACAATTCCTTCCTGTCTGAACAAACTATCCTGATTAGGTGGCTCAGTGGCTAAGACACTGAGGTTGTCGATCAGAAAGGTCAGCAGTTCGGCGGTTCGAATCCCTAGTACAGGTCTCCTGTGTGAGCAGGGGGTTGGACTAGATGTCCTTCAAGGTCCCTTCCAACTCTGTTACTGCTACTGACTCTCTTTTCCATGGGCAGATGTATAGAACCATCTCCTCCAGGGAGAATCAGAGTTGGAAAGGGACCTTGAGTGCAGGATTTGCTCGCTTGAGTTCAGTGTGAGATGATAAGGTGGTGATGGACTCAATGCAACCCTTCGCTGTTCTTGCTGTGGGGATAGAAGGAGAAAGCAGCATTTGTCTTACTTTCCTTGCTTTCTCTCTGCCATACGAAGAAGCTTCAACAAGTCCCAAACATGATAGGAGAAGTGGAAGGAGAGGTCACTTTGTTTTGATCCCTCTATTATATGACATACTATGTAGTAACTGTGAGAGGAATCTTGGAGTCTTAGTGGACAACCAGTTAAATATGAGCCAACAGTGTGCGGCAGCAACCAAAAAAGCCAATGCAATCCTAAACTGCATTAACAGAGGGATGCAATCAAGTTCAAGTGAGGTACTAATACCACTCTATAAAGTCTTAGTAAAACCACACCTAGAATACTGCATCCAGTTTTGGTCACCACAGTATAAAAAAGACGTTGAGACTCTAGAAAGAATGCAGAGAAGAGCAACCCAGATGATTAGAGGACTGGAAGCTAAAACATACAATGAACATACATGCAAGTGCTCGGCATGGCTAGTCTAGTGAAGAGAAGGACCGGGGAGACATGATAGCAGTGTTCCAATATTTGAGGGGCTCCCACAGAGAGGAGGGAGTCAAGCTATTTTCCAAGGCACCCGAAGGCCAGACAAGGAATAATGGATGGAAACTGAACAAGGAGAGAGTCAACCTGGAAATAAGGAGAAATTTTCTGACAGTGAGAGCAATCAACCAATGGAACCAAAGTTGCCTTTGGAAGTTGTGGGAGCTTCATCACTGGAAGCTTTCAAGAAGAGACTGGACTTCCACTTGTCAGAAATGGTGTAGGGTCTCCTGCTTGGGGGTGGGTGGGTTGTACTAGATGACCTACAAGGTCCCTTCCAGCTCTGTTAATCTGAATCTGCATGATTGTCAAGAAGAGGTATGGGCTTTGCTTGCTTCCTTGCTGTATTCTGCAGATTGTATCCACATACCTCAGATTCTTCCTCCCTCAGCCCTTTCTCCTACTTGCAGCATATCTTTCTCCCCTGCTGGCCACCCCCAGCCTCTTGTCCCTCTGTTTCCAGGGCAGCTTCCTTGCTGTTGCTAATCCAGGCATCTGAATGATGCTGGTGCCCTCCAGGCTGAGAGCTGCTCCACCAGTCTCCAACCACGTGGGAGAAGGAATGTCTCCCACCAGGTGCAGCCAGCTGCTTTCCATCACCCACCTACAGGCCACTCCATAGAGATGCCAAGGTGGTTGCATTGAGGAAAGTTGGGTTGCTTTCAAGCAATCCCCGAGTCTTCCATAGCCAATTGGTGCGGCTGGTTGGCTCTCTGTGCGGTTGCCAAGAATCTTTTCTCCTCTCAGCATTTGGGGACTTTCCAATACAGGAGGGGAAAATCATGATATGCAGCTTGCAAAAGGAATCAAAGCAGCGATGGATGGAGATCTGATAAGCCTTACATGGAATTGTAAGGCTGAGAGGTATTAGCTGAGCTACGGCTAAATAGTGCTGCTTGTTTATTTGTAATTCACTTATATTCTCCCCATTCTTTATGTCACTTAAAAGGTAAAGGTAAAAGTTCCACTTGCACATATGTGCTAGTCGTTCCTGACTCTACAGTGTGGTGCTCATCTCTGTTTCAAAGCTAAAGAGCCAGTGCTGTCTGAAGACATCTCCGTGGTCATATGGCCGGCATGATTAAATGCCAAAGGCACATGGAACTCTGTTACCTTCCCACCAAAGGTGTCCCTATTTTTCTACTTGCATTTTTATGTGCTTTCAAACTGCTAGGTTGGCAGAAGCTGGGATCAGTAATGGGAGCTCACCCCGTTACGTGGCACTAGGGATTCAAACCGCTGAACTGCTGATCTTTTGATCGATACTTACACTTTTGCAAAAAGAAGGTGGGGAATAGTTGCACCATTCTTCTTATGGGACCAGTTGGAACAGGGAGAAAGGGGACTTCATTCATTTCACTATTCCACAGTGGACTGGTTCAAGTAAAAAGAAATCCAGTTTCACTGGTCCAGCAGCCCAGGACAAAATGGTTGAGGAGGGCAGTGATCAGCACCTAGAGAAAAGAGGAGGTGGGAGGCAGTGGCTAGTTGTAATGCAGGCCTTAGAACCACAGCAGGTGAATCAGCATTAGTGGCACATACAGAATGTGGAAAACACTGCAGGAAAAGATGGATGGAAGATGTCTTCACTGGTAGCAGGTAGAAGGTGACATTGTGAGTTCCTGACTTTGAGGAAGGGTCAGCCCCTGCACCTATGCTGGGCCAATCTTTTTTTTTTTTAATTGTATAAAATACAAAAAAAGAAAAGAAAATAGGAAATTAAGGGAAGGAAAGGAAACGGGGAAAGGGGGTATGAAGTACAAGGGGGAGGTGAAAAAGAAAGAAAAGGGGGGCATTGACTTCCAACTCCTTCCTAGCACAGTACAAGATAAACCTCAACTCCAACCTCAACTTTTTGCTTTTACATATTAATATATAACTAGCCATTTCTATAACACCAAATCTTTCTAATCAACAAACCAAAGTTTCATTTGTTTTTCTTCGTAAGCACAAATTCCAGAAGTGTTCTCTAAATAAGAACATATTTTCCTCTTTATATAAAGTATTCCATTTAACCATTCCTGCTTTATCTTCCTTGCTATGGAAATAGTATGTATTTCTATTTGCAACCTAACCTTTGTAAATCGTCACCATTTTTATTTACAAAATTTATTGTATTCTTTCAATTTCTTTGGCCTTACTGAAGGGTGGGTGGGGAGGGAAACCTATGCTGGGGCTGTGGTGTTGTGCAGATTGACAATCTCTTGGCTTCTCAACGCTGGGTTATTGGGACCTTCCTCCCACATCCCATTCGTGAAACAGATGGGGAAACAGAAGGACAGAAGCAGCCCCAGAGAAGGAGGGCGCAAACCTTGCCATGACTGTGCAATTTGATAAGTCCTGCATAGTGGGAGAACTGAAACAAACTAGCTGTCCGGGAAAGGCGTGATTGAAACAGTGAGTGACCTTTTTTTTTAAATTTGATTTATATGCCGCCCTTCTCCGAAGACTCAGGGCGGCTTACAATGCGTTAAGCAATAGCCTTCATACTTTTGTGTATTTATACAAAGTCAGCTTATTGCCCCCACAATCTGGGTCCTCATTTTACCTACCTTAGAAAGGATGGAAGGCTGAGTCAACCTTGAGCCTGGTGAGATTTGAACTTGCAGTAATTGCAGGCAGCTGATGTTAATAACAGTGCTTTAGTCTGCTGTGCCACCAGGGCTCTTAATGATCCTGAAAGGCATAGATGAGTCCAGAAACACATCCAAGGCTTGTTCTGTGGTCCTGCAGAAGATGTCAGCCTCATCATGGATACAGGGCTCCTTTGCATCAGATGTTGTAGACTAGAGACCAATCACTCATGTCAGGCATTGCTGATTATTTTCAGCTACTGGCACTCGCCTATTTGGAGACATTATAATTTATGGTTGGTTCATTATTCATGTCCATTATTTGATGTCGGGAACGCATTGCCAAATATCCAGAAGAGACAGAACTTTTATACGATCCAACTTTAGCTGAGGCAGGAGACTTAAAAGTGCATTCAGGATGCAGTTTAAATCTACTGATTTTCTCACAGTTATTTATTTGTGCTAATAGGGTATAATTTGTTTCTGTTTTCTGTTGCCCTTCCCTCCCCAAAAGGTTTTATTTTTATATTCTTTTCATCACTGTCATTGTACACCAGTAGTGGGTTTCAATTTAGTTTGCATGCGCAGAAGCATCTGGGCGGGTGGGCGGAGCCTCCCACTGCTGCTACTGGTTTGCCCGATCCGGGGTGAACCAGTAGCAACCCACCACTGTTGTACGCACTGCTGAGTTTCGGATTTGTTCTTTAAAATATGCTTTGGAGCGTTCAAGAATGTGAATAGTAGCACCTACTTAAAACAAATTAAAATAGAAGCCTTTTTTTTCAATCATTAACTTTGTCTGGGATGAAAATTGAAAAACCAACTTAATTTTTTAAAAATGATATATGCTTGGATTGCTTTTGGAGAGGTATTCCTTCCAATGTCTATGGAGATTCTCAGTTATCCAGGTCATGGTTGTCCCAAAGGTGCTTTTTTAAAGGGCAACGAACTTCTCCCTTGAGGGAGAAGATTTTTGCTTCTCATCCAAGAAGATTCTTCAGCGAACTGTGAACTGAGGCAGCTTCTTGGATGAGAAGCAAAACATCTTCAAGGAAAAATGAATCCAGTTGCCTTTTGAAAAAGCACCTTTGGGTATTCCTTCCGATGCATCAGAGAACAACTCTTTTAAGACAGCAGTTGCTATCTGAAGTTTTCATAAGCAAGTTGGCATGGTATAGATATTGACTTGTGTTAGATTCAACCTGGAAGAATTATACTCAGATCTTTGCATTTGTTTTTATTTCATATTATTTATTGGCTTTTCTTTTTAATTTACTGTGATAAGCTGGCCAGAATCATCGTTTTTTTGTTGAGATGGTAGCCATATAAATATGATACATAAATAAAAGTAATACCCCATTAAAGATGGTTTATTTCTGAGATCCCCATTCAAATATGCATTGTGACCAGAGATAGCTTACTGCAAAAAAAAAAAAAAAAGAGAGAGAGAGAGAGGAGAAAACCTTTTGAAAACTAATATGCAAATTTTCAAGTTTTTAAAAAAATTCTCTGTAAGAAAATTTTAAACTACCGATTGAATGATGCCACTACGGTTTTTGAGCAAGAATTCTGTAAAAGAAAGTACATGTTCATATATTTACCATAGTGTTCATCCCGATGTTGAAAATAACATGCAAAAATATGTTAGAGATTTAGCTAAATATGGGAAATATTTGCAGTTTTTGCACTGATATTCCTGTTGAATACCCGTGCATTGGTTCTTTTTTTATTATATTGCATAATTAGGCAATATCACGTAACAGAGCACAACATGCAAAAGGTCAAAGATGGTATGTGAAAAATGACTTCCTTTCACTTGTGATAGTGTTGGAAGTTTCTTGCTTCTGGTATCTGTGAAATAATAAACAAACATATCATAATTACCGTTAACAAGCTGTTCTTGGCTTAACATACCATTATGATATATCCTGTGTAATTGTTTATTTTATGTTTATGTTAAATTGGGAAAGGAGCCTCTTGCTAATCTTTGTTTTGAAAAGATTTTGGTTCTGATTTATGGGACATATATTCCAACGTATCTGGATCACACACAATTTCATATTAGGTACTACAGGTAGTCCTCGACTTACGACCACAATTGAGCCCCAAATTTCTGTTGCTAAGTAAAACGTCTGTTAAGTGAATTTTGCTCCATTTTACGACCTTTCTTACCATAACTGTTGAGTGAATTAATGCAATTGTTCAGTTAGTAACACGGCTGTTAAATGAATCTGACTTCCCCATTGACTTTGCTTGTCAGAAGGTCGCAAAAGGGGATCACGCAACTCCGAGACCCTGCAACCATCATAACTATGAACCACTTGCCACACATTTGAATTTTGGCCACGTGACCATAGGGATGTTGCAACAGTTTTAAGTGTGAAAAATGGTCATGTCACTTTTTTCAGTGCCATTGTAACTTCGAACGGTCACTAAATGAACTGTTGTAAGTCGAGGACTAACTCTACTTTCTTTAGTTATTTATACAATACCTGGCAACTCAAACTTATTAAGCTGGTTTGTTAGTTAGTTCTCTTATCTACCTCAAACAGTGATTATACATCCATGCCTGTAAGATAATGTTACAGAAACTTTTGGGAAGCTCACTCATTTTTTGGCAATGTCCCTCAGAAGTTAGTGGGAATGGCTACAACTACCATATTTCAACTTAAATTCTAGACCAGTTTGTCTGGTCTATTATGTACCTAATTATTCTGCCTTTTCTATTAATACTGTAAAAGGCCCTTTTCCATTGCATCCCTACAAGTTGTTGGGTTATAAATGCAGCTGCTGAAGCTTAAGTGACTTTCGTTACAATGTTGCATGACTTTTTCTTCTAAATCATATAACAATTTTTGCTGCAAGATATGCCTTTCTCTCTTCCCTCTCCTCCCCTTCTTAATCTCTCTCTCATCTATATGGTCTGTCTGTCTTCTATTTCTATCTATCTTCTATTTCTATCATCTATCTATCATCTATCTATCATCTATCATCTATCATCTATCATCTATCATCTATCATCTA
>WNWU01000021.1:1588068-1616920 GCA_012654045.1 Ptyas mucosa
CTATCATCTATCATCTATCATCTATCATCTATCATCTATCATCTATCTATCTATCATCCACCCATCCACCTGTCCACCCGTCCATCTGTCTGCCATGCATGCATGGCTGGCTGAATGGCCATCCAGCCATTCAGCCAGCCAGCCAGTATCTATCTTCCATCATCTCTGTCTGTCTGTTTGTCTCTCTCTCTCTCTCTCTCCCTCCCTCCCTCCCTCCCCCCCCTCTCTCTCTCAATAAAAGCCCATTGCCAGTTAGAGCTCTGTATTGCTAGCAGCATTCCAAAGTATTTTAGCCCCGATCTCATTCAAGCAGCATTTACTGTAATGGAGAGGAAAAGCAAGGGCTCTCTTTATTTTGAGTTCAGCTCCTTGTGGCTGTATGCCGAGGCCTATGTATTTTTTGTTTGTTTGCTTAGTAAAAATATGGAATTGATATGTCATGGCCATTTTCTGCATATTTTTTTCCCAGCCTAGCTAATAGATCTAAGGTCTTGTAGTAATCTTCCATCTAAGCAGTGATCAGCCAGAAACCTGGTTAGCTTTTCCCCCCCAAGCTCAACCCAGGTCATTTAGATGTTTCCAATCAGTTAGACTTTACCAAGGATTGCCTTTAAAAAAAAAAGTGAGTGGGGAAGATAAATATTCACATACACGAACACACATTTTAATTTTTAAAAAATATTTTGCATATAGCAAAAAATAGATCTACATGGCCTGAGTTTGCACAACAAGCCAGATAAACTGTAATTGTCTATCCTGTAATTCAGCATGTTATGTGACAGAGGGGAACCTGCTACTAGTATCATATTAATCTATCCTGCCGATAGAATCCCTTGAGATATTATTTATTTAAAATTCTGAGTGGCTCCCAATCAGATATTTCCTACTCCAGTAGAAATTCCCAATTGGCTTTTGATTTATATATCTAATATCTGATAAAACCGTTTACTATTGGCAAGATTAAGAGACAGATATGTATGTTTATGCAGACATAAATTCTACTTTCTTAATGGATATTTATTCTCAAATATGTCTGCTTAGATTTATAGTCTGATATTTTCAAATGGACTAACTTTCCATGAAATGAGTGACTTCACTTCCGAAAAGCTTTAGTATCTCTAAGGGTTATCTCTGTAAGGCATTTTCGTCATCTGAAAATGTTGTTTTTATGATTGTTTGGGAAAAATCAAAGAAAAACTTGAAATCACCACTTCCAGTGCTGGCTGTATTATTGGAAAGAAACAAGAGGTTATTCAGAGCAGCAGAATACAACTGATGTAGGATCAAGGCTTGTAATTCTCCTTCCATTCAGATAAAGATTTGTTGGCACATAAAGTTCTGGTCTTCACTAGGAGCTGTGAGATCCTAGATAGCCTAGGGCAAGAGTGTCAAACTCGATTTTATCAGAATTGTGTTTGACCTCAGGGGGGTCAGCGGGTACGTGGCCAGGTGGCATGGCCAGCATGACATCACTTGTGTCGGGGAGGGTGGTGCCTGTGGTGGCCCACGAACTCTGCCAGCCAAAACGGACTTCCGAGCTCTGTTTTCAACTGGGATGGCCTCCTGCAACCCTCTGCCAGTGAAAACGGAGCTCGGGAAGACCACGCATGGTCCTCGTGAACTCCATTTTCTCTGGCAATGCACTGCGGGCTGGTCCTTTGCTATTTCCAGGGCAGTGACATGGGCCAGATATAAGCACCCCGTGGTCCCTGGGCCTTGAATTTGACACTCCTGGCCTAGGATCACAGAAGAAGAAAAAAGAATTCTGGCCAGAACTTACCTTGAACAAAGATTCAGCTGCCTGTAGGAACAAGAGGCTATATATTTCATCTTATCTTTCTTGCAGGTAGTTGTCATCTAGTGACCACAGTTGTCATTGGAACATGGTCACTAAGTGCTGCAGTCAGTAAGTGGAAAATGACCTCACTTCTGAGAACCTTGTAGAATGAACTTTGTAATAATTGCAATATTCAATTTTAATTGAACCATTTTGAATAAATTGTAAATTAAATCATCTTCTTTATCTCACTTACCTTACTGGGCCTTATAGTCTACCAAGGCACTTACCTAGAAGCAGTGGTGGTTTCACTTACCGTCGCTACCGGTAGCATGTGCAGTACACACACACACTACCGGTTCGGAATCGGGAGCATGTATGTGTGCGCGCTTGCTTCGTCATGGTGCTTCTGCACATGCGCAGAACCTTCTGTGCATGCACAGAGTGTCCGTGATGACATCTGGGTGGGTGGGCAGAGCCTCCCGCCGCCGCCACTACTGGTTTACCCAGACCAAGGCAAACCGGTAGAAATCCACCACTGCATAGAAGGCATATTTGGCCATCACTTCCCTTTTGATTGTTATGCAAAATCCTCACATGGTTATTTTCCTCTTTATTCGTTATGCAAAGTGGCATGGCCACTAAGCAAAAAATAATATGAGAGTGCCTTACAATTTCACTTCCATCTTCTCTATTAAGTTGCTTGTCGCAAGTGGGCTATGAAGCACACACATGGTCATCACACAACTGTGGGAACAACAGTTGTAAATGCAAGGATCAGTTGCAAGGTGTTTTTATTTTTACCATCATAACTTTGAACGGTCACTGTGCGAGGCAGTTGGGGAGCAAGAACTACCTGCATTAAGGAAAATGTTTGGTCCTGGTTACACAGGTACAAGATGTCAAATTGTGTATTCTTAGTATTTATTTGCTGCTGCCCAAGCAGATGTGTTTCTTTAACAATAGCTTACTTTATAACTCCTTTTTTTGTGTATGAGGAATAAAAGTATCTTAGGCAGGTTCCACTCACTCAAGAGGCTGACCACAAAAAGCTAAGCAGGATCCAATCTTCATTTTAGATAACAGACTACTCTAAAATCTCAGGGCTGGAATGTTTTAAAACCAACAAAGAACAAACATTGTTTGCACAAACCAGGAAGCTATATGAATGACTTCCTGCTCAATCATATAATTTCATAGACCAATCCTTAACTCCTCAAGATATCACACAAGTAATGTCAAAAGTTATTTAGATACTAATTGCATACACAAAGAAAAGTTATAAAGCTAATTGTGGCGCTTGGTGGACTAAACATTCTTTTTAAAGGAAAGGTATTTTAAAAGAGATATTTGTTTACATGAGGATATTTTTGTGTTGTTGTGTTTAGTGTAAAAATAAATCCATAACTAACTGAAATTCTCTCTGAATTTACATGTACATTCATGGCTCCAATCAAACACTAGTTTTCCTTGCTCCATAAATACATTAAGCAAAAGACATATCACGCATACTTGTCTTATTCTCTGTTCAATGTTGAACCATTCTCTGTGTCAGGGGTGAAATCCAGCAGGTTCTGACAGGTTCTGGAGAACCGGCAGCAGAAATTTTGAGTAGTTCAGAGAACCGGTAGTGGAAATTTTGAATAGGTCACAGAACCGGCAAATACCACCTCTGGCTGGCCCCAGAGTGGGGTGGGAATGGAGATTTTGTAGTATCCTTCTCCTGCCATGCCCACCAAGCCACGCCCACCAAGCCACACCATGCCCACCAAACCATGCCCATAGAACCGGTAGTAAAAAATTTGGATTTCACCACTGCTCTGTATATTTTACTATTACTACTACTACTGCTGCTGCTGCTACTATTACCAATTTATTAAATTTGCACACCATCTAACTCAATGTCTCTGTGTGGCTCGCAACAAGGAAATAAACAATACACAAGAATAAAACATATTTTTTCAATTAATTTTTATGAGATAAAATAATTCAGGTTTTATTCTCGCATCACTTTTATTAGATCCAGGAACCATCAACTCTATTTTCTTGTAAAACATTTAAAAAACAGAAGCATATTTTATCATATGCTTTTTCCAAACCAACAAATGTACATTATACTTTTTGTGCTTGGTTATATTGTAACCTAGCAAGCTACCTGTTTCAGTATTAGACTTTATCTCTTTTGGTATTGCCCTTATTTTTGATAAGAACTGCAGCTTAGACTACATTTGTCTCTCACCCACTTAAATTGGTTCAACTTACATATCCAAGCAGATAGGATGGTCTTAGTGATGCTGTCAAGAGCCTTTAGCCTTTCCTTAATCATGTCCCCCAAACATATTTAACACATTATCAATGAAGTAAAATAAATTTAAAAATGGGCAGTGAATCTCTAAAAATATCTATTACTCAGGCTTAGTGTTAAAATAGAGGAAAAACTGGAATTTGAAATTAGACTAAGCACCATTGGCCATCAACCTCAGCATTCCCAGGGAGAAGGAAGGTAAATTGAGACCCTCACCCAAAGATTTTTATAACATTGATGACCTCAGCAACACATTCTAAAAGTTTTCTAATAATCCAAAATTCTGGAAAAGTGTGTAAAGCAAACTGAATATTGCTATATCTCATTTTTAGTATTCTTTTGTATTTGCCAGAACTTGAGGATAGGACTATTGGAAGAAATGTCCATCTGGGTTCAGTTCCAAGTGGGGAGAAAGATACTGGAAACATGGTGGCTGATTGGAAAGATGGTTTTTTAAATGGTAGACAGGACCACATGGTTTTGAGGTCCTGAGAAAAAAGGAAACGAGATGCTGAGAGTGCCTGGGTTTTATGCTCCCTCTAAGCTTTTGAATGTGAGCTTGTATTCTGATTGGTTGTCAGACTCCCATGGGGCCATGCAGGGGTAACTCTGTAGGTTGTCTGTGTGCTAGGCTTGGTTGAGCCCCGATGGGTGATGATGTAATGAAAGGGAAACCTTCATCAATACCAAATACACTATAATTCAGTCACATTTTTGGCTTGACTGATGTTCATTTATGGCTACTGTGAGAATTGTAATTGCTTCAGCTGTTCCAGCCTTTTTTCTGTCTTGTTTCTACACTATACTTTATAGTTATTTTATATTTTATTTTAATTATTATTAGCCATCTTAAGCACTATTTGGCAGAATGGCAAGATTAAAAAATTAATAATTATGGTTGGATAGATTAGTATGCAGCTGAGTTGCCATATTCTACTCTATAACTTGATTATTCAAAAGGCTGCCAAGAGCTGTGGCAAAATGCAATTTTATAAAGCCTGCTGTCTTGTGTTAAAAACAGATTTGCAAAAGTGAAGCCTATTTTTACATGGTGCGGTTTTTCTCAATTGAATACAGCTACTCCTTGCTTAATGACTGTCCTCTTTAGCAACCATTTGAAGTTAAAAAGCTGAAATCTCTATGACTGGTCCTCAGACTTATGACCATTGTAGCATCCCTGCAGTCAAGGGGTCAAAATCCAGGTGTTTCACAACTGGCAGATTACTACCATCACAGTGTCTTATGGTCACTTAACCAAATCAAATCAAATCAAGTTTATTATAGTCAAAGACCAGGGACCAGAACAAATAAAAACACTAAATGAATTTCTAGTTTAAAAAAATCTAGAATAAAATAATAGATAACAGAAAAAAACTATATTAAAATCACAATTTGGCATCCAGTCTGTCAGTTACACATGGCCTAACTAAACTATAATATCAATCCATAAACTGTGAGGCCCGTAGTCATTAAATACTAAAGTACAAAAAAAATATTATAATACTAATAGTAATGCAAAAGGGTTTGCCACATTTGTTATGTAAAATAGCTATGGTGGATTATTCATATGTTTCCGACAAATCCCCAGTGCTGCTGCACAGAATCTAGCCACCTGTGTTGTAATCATAGTCTGTTCTCCCTTAAGCAGCCACTGGAGATAAGCAGTGTTGGAATGACCAGGATACCTAGCAATTATTGGGAGGTTATGTTTTTTTCAAATATCTCTATAGAAAGAGCATTGAAGGAATATGTGTTCAATGGTCTCCACCTCTCCTGAGTCACAGGAGCAGAGCCTTCCAGTCAATGGTATCTTTTTATACTTGCCGTGCAGGATGGCTGATGGAAGTGCATGGAACCTTGTGGGTGAAAGTGCTTTCTAGTGGTTTGCTGTCTCCAACTGGCTAAGATAACTGGCAGGAATAACAACATAACTACAGTACTTTTCAGAGTATAAGACACACTTCCCTCCCTCCTAAAAGAGGGTGGAAATGTTGGTGTGTCTTATACACCGAATATAGCCATTTTTGACTTCTCAAAACCCTGCCCTGCATGTCCCATTTTTGCCAAAAACAGGCCCATTTTTCGCAAAAACGGGATGCGCAGAGGGTTTGGGAGACCTGCAGAGTGCTTCTGGGGGGTGGGGAGGGCAAAAATGCAACACGTGGGGGGTTTGGGAGACCAAAAATGGGCAGAGGGTTTGGGAGGCTTGCAGAGTGCTCCTGGGGGCCAGGGAGGGCAAAAATCAGACGTGTGGAAGCCAAAACTATTTTTTTTCTTGGTTTTCCTCTTCGAAATCTTGGTGTGTCTTATATTCCAGTGTGTTTTATAATCTGAAAAATACGGTAATAGCATCTGGAGACAGAAACAGCAGAGATTTCTCTATGTCCGTTTGCCTCTTGATGTCTTCTATCCTTTCTCATACTTTATCAAGATTTGGGTGTTTGCAAGCAGCAGATGTCTACAACCATGTCTTGCAGTCACATAATCATCCTTTGTGCACTTCACAACCAGCAAACAGAATCAGTCGAAAAGCCATCAGTAACATCATAGTCATGTGACATTTTCTTTAATGATGGTGAGTGATTTGGTTAACAACCATGGGGGAAGGCAGGTCATAAGTCCAGCATGGTGATGTAATGTTTTGCTTAACAAGTACACCATTTAGTGAAGGAATTGCCAATCCCAATTGTGGTTGTTAAGCAAGAAGTTCCTGTAGTATCAATTGCATAAGATTTTATAGTTAAACCTGATTCACACAATTTTTGGTTTACTGGTACTATCATTTCAGTTGGTAATGTCTAGTCTGAAAGTGTACTGGTGGTTTTCTTCACTATTTATCAGAGAGATATTTAATAGCTGGAATTCTTCCCAGTACTGCAGATACATACTGGAGTTGTCCATTTTAAAGATTGAAAATACAGGGAAAAATACAGAATCTAACCAGTGCAGTCTTTTTATTCCTCCATAATATCTTTGGAACTATTTGTCACGTTTCTTAAGATCCATATCAGTTGAGGCTCTCTCTTCTCAATGCTCAAGGCCAATTGAATTGGCAAGCATTAGGCATTGCCTACTCATGCCCCAGTGTTAAATATAGCACAAGGAAGTTGGCTGAAACTTGCAGGGATCCAGGTGTCTGCCACCACACCTATAAAATAAATAATTACTTTCAGATTTATGTTTTATTTTTAAGGAATTAGCAGGTATCAAATTGCTGATTCTTGGAACACAACCTTCTTCTGCCTCATGTGAGCCAACAAATAGACATCTGCCTTTTAAGTAGGGATAGAGACTTTAGGAGCAGTGATGCCTGGATTAAATCCCCTTTAGGAAGACAGTTTTTCCCTAGAAAAAATGAATATGATACAAACTATGTTGCTGAATAATATAGATGTATTATTAAATACATCTATTTGAGATAAGAGAGAGACAAATGGGGTCCAAGAAGATCTATGACCTGCTACTAGATGGGATGAGAGGAAAAGGAAGGAAGAACAAGGCAAAAAAAAAGAAAAGAAAACGAAAGGCATTTA
Source organism: Ptyas mucosa (assembly GCA_012654045.1). Classification (NCBI taxonomy): domain Eukaryota; kingdom Metazoa; phylum Chordata; class Lepidosauria; order Squamata; family Colubridae; genus Ptyas; species Ptyas mucosa. The sequence continues at coordinate 1,595,684 of WNWU01000021.1, forward strand.
TTCTAAAAAATAAATAAGAAGAAGCAAAGAAAGCATGTCTTCACTTGTGTCTATGCTTTTCCTGAGATAGCTGGAGTAAGACCAATAAGTAGTAAGATTTTTTTCCTGGCAGATCAGACTATTGATCTAAGCTAATACTTTGCACCGTGATAGGCAATAGTTTACCTTAGTTATAGATAGGGACCATTTCTTTAGCAATTGCACTTAGTACTTAGATTTATATACCTCTCCTCAGTGCTTTACTTTACTCTCTGGGCGACTTACAATGTCAGCATAATGCCCTCAACAATCTGGGTCCTCATTTTACTGAGCTCAGAAGGGTGGAAGGCTGAGTCAACCTTGAGCTTGTCAGGATCAAACTCCTGGCAGTGGGCAGAGTTGGCCAGCAATACTGTGTTCTAACCACTCCGCCACCACGGCTCCTATCTTTAAATTGATAGTCTGATCCCTTTAATTGTAGATGCCTCAAACAAAGCTTTGTCTCCTGAGATATAGCCTTATGCTTGAAGATTAGATTGATATCTGGATGAATGACTAGATACTTTGACTCAAGTAAGGACAAACAGGGACAGCATATGCTGAATGGTGCAACCAAGTCACTGGCATTATGTACAGAACATTTGCACAGGATATAGGTTAAATCCTCCCAGTATAAACATATATTTGTATGTGTGTGTATGTGTTTGTGTCTCTGTATAATGCATTAGAAACTAACATTTTATTGTGTATAAATAATTCATGATCTTCAGTGATAATGTTACTCATATGATTATGTCACAGGAATCAAGATATTATATTTCTATAAGGTAAGATGTATTCTTTTGGGGGGGGGAGAATAGTAGTTCCAAATTGGGTAGCTCGAGGTAGTGTTTTCTAATTGTAGGATCTGAGAACTTTATTCAGTATGGGAGAGAGTACCATAGCATAAGCCAAATCCTTTCTAGTTTGTAAAGAAAATGCAAGCGGAAGAGTTATATTGTTTTTAATAGAATAGAACTCCCAAAATATTATTTTACTGGTCATGGGAATATTATACACAAGCTATTTGGTTGGTGGGTGGTTGTTGTTTTAAGCTGTTTAACATTCAACTAATTTCCCAGTCTCCAGCTCTTAAGAAATATTTAATATAGTTTGACAGGAAACTATTTAAATGTGCTATCATCTGAACCAAAACAGAAGACAAAACTTCCTTTATGATTGCAATTAGTTTGTTAAGTGTTTTGAAAACCAGAACAATATTACTAGTATATCTCATTACTGTTTAGTTTTTTCCTTTGGTTTGTTTTGATGTAGATTGAAAATATCCCTCTGCGAACTACTGTTAAATTCTCTTTGTTGCATTATTAGTGGGAGAAAGAGAATTACAATTCCCCTAACTAGACTGAAGGCAACTAATTATTGCTTTTGTATTATATATGGAGGCAATTTGGGAAGAGCCAAATGTATTTTCAAAGTTGCATTTAAAGCAGGGGTGAAATTCAGCAGGTTCTGACAGGTTCTGGAGAACCGGTAGTGGAAATTTTGAGTAGTTTGGAGAACTGGCAAATACCACCTCTGGCTGGCCCCAACGTGGGGTGGGAACAGAGATTTTGCAATATCTTTCCCCTGGAGTGGGGTGGAAATGGAGATTTTGCAGTATCCTTCCCCTGCCACGCCCACCAAGCCACACCACGCCCACCAAGCCACGCCCACAGAACTGATAGTAAAAAAAAATTGAATTTCACCAGTGATTTAAAGTGAAATTATCATTGTCTTTACAACATATCCGTACCTATAGTTAATTTATATTTATTTATGGGATCTACTCAGTTTCTGCACAGAACATGATCTCAATGGCCTCAGAGCATTCAAGCCAGCTCGGTTAAACCTTCTATTATAATCCTGGTCAAGAAAGTGAATGTGGCTGGTTTCCTCCATATCTGTAAAATCTGCTTCATGCTGGGCTGCCGATAAAGACAATACAACATGTTCATCTAACGTAAGCTTCCATAGCCTGTGTTCTTTAAATTGAACACATGCACATATATTTTCAATCACTTTTCAGCAGCTAGTCAATTTCCAGGCGTTAGTTGCTAAGTCTGACCAACCTTACAGACTGCATGTTTGACTATTAAGAACATGATTTATCGCTTCAGTTCCAGTGTGGAAGATAAGGAAGAATGGATCTCTTCCTGTCCTAAATTTGGGGAATAGATAGGCCCATTGGAGGACATCCTTGATTTTATTGATTCAAGAAGAGATGTGCATTCGGATTTTGCATGAAGTAACTTCTCAATTCTACATTTAGTTTTACAATGGTATTTAAATGGGTTCAAGTGCAGGAGCAGCAGAAGAAAAATATTTTCAATAAACAAATGTCATAACTTGTCATAAGAAAGCCTAAACATTTATATTTAAATATTTGGTATCGGCCAACTGAATTCTGCTTTGTACTATTATAGCAAAAGTGAAATGTGTCCTTAATTGTACGTGGGAACTTGCAAAAGCTTCCTGGAAGCCTAACATAGAGTTGTTCGTCATGATTGCATGAAATTATATTAGATTACTTCCTGACTATGATCTTTTGCAACATTTATCTTTCTAATTGATCTTTTCCTTCGGAGGATGGTTTTTCTTCAACACTGAAGAAAAACATTGTTGTCATTTCTTTCTCTTCCCCTGTGCCAAACTGTGTGGGTGTAGGTTGCAATACTGTTAATTTTCCCATAGGGTTATCATATGTTTTGCCACAAGATGGCAGCGGGAGTTAAGTTTATCACACATGAAGATGTGTTAGAGTTCCTTCCTAGTAGTGGGAACATTTCAAAATAAAATTACCAGTAGCTGCAGATCAGCTCAGTTTCCCCGCAGTTTTCCTAATCCATTTGATTCCTACTCATCCCTATTATGGGAAAATAATACATGAAACTCTTACATTCCGGAAGTCTATTGGCTTCCCAAAATCTCTTACTCAACTTCCTTGTTGTATTTTTGTCTCACTGTGCACATTGCAAAACCAAAACATGGCTTACTAATTTATAAAATTGAAAGCAGATATTTGAATCCTGCTAGCGGTGATGCTATATGTATTTCTTCCTGTTTGCTTTCAACAAGATTGCAACATTTCCTTGCTCTGCTGAAAAATAGCCAGTGGCCCAGAACATACAACACAACTCTATCCAGAGTGGAAAACACATGAGGGTTTAGGCAGAGAGTCCTTGACATGAAAATATACTATAAAATAGAATCTTAGTGATTCTAATTCATATATTAAAAAGATAGAATTCCCTCAGTGGTAGTTAGGTCTATGGTGGCATATACTAACAGTAATAATAATGTTGCAGGAATGTCTTGTTTAATGAAAAAAAAGGACTAGAGGTGATACGATAGCAGTTTTCCAATACTTGAGGGGCTGCTACAAAGAAGAACGGGTCAATCTATTCTCCAAAACACTTGAAGGCAAAACAAGAAGCAATGGGTGAAAACTAATCAAGGAGAGAACCAACCTAGAACTGAGGAAAAATTTCCTGTCGGTTACAACAATTAATCAGTGGAATGACTTGCCTTCAGAAGTTGTGGGTGCTCCAACACTGGAGGTTTTTAAGAAGAAACTGGACAACCATTTGTCTGAAATGGTATAAGATTTCCTGCCTGAGGAAGGGGTTGGACTAGAAGACCTCCAAGGTCCCTTCCATTATTCTGTTGTTATTATTAGGTCAAATATGAAGGCATTAAAGAAACAGAACAATTTTTAAACACTTTCCATAAGCAGGCATGTCTAGAAAATGCAATTCTCATTTTGAGGGAGGAGGGGGAAGAGGTACCACATGGTGGGGAATAAGATATAATGAGGTCATGTCTAATTGACTACAATTTTCTCAATCAATATTCCCTCAGAGCTTTCCACTCAGCATGGCATAAGATGTGACTCCATTCATCTGTACCTGGCTTACATTGTGTTGTTTCTCCTGAGGCTATAAGTGAAGTAATCTTTTCTGATGTCATGGCTGGCATTTTAGAACGTTGGGTATAAAACCTGCAGTATATTAACATGCAAGGCTCCTGACAGAATTATGATACAAAGGACTAGGAAAAGAACAACATTCAGATTACAGAAGTAGCTATGGAGAACTTTCATAGGTTTAAATTGTCTAATGAGTAGTGTAACATTTAATCCTTAACACTGATGAAATATCCCAGTCGCTACTGAGGAGATCAGGACCTGACATTTTTTTAAAAAGCAGACATACATTTTGTTGTCAGTGGCTCACAACCAGTGCTATATCTTTGCATATAAATAAAGTTATCCTGTCCTGCTATTGTATCTTTGCACATAAATAAATCTGTCTTGCCAATCCAATTGCTGCCTGAAAAAGAGCGACAATAATGGGAAATAGTGTATGCAACTTACGGCACTTCCTGTTTCCAGCTGGTATGTTACACGTTCAAGGGCAAAAATCCAATTTGTCAATTGGCTGCATTAGTCATTAAAATGATCAAAGAACATGACACATGCCTTTCATTCAATCGGAATGTTATATGGGTAGCCTAAGCGTGGCCTGAAGCAAAGCAAAGTTTATAAAAAGATGGTTTCTCCTGTTTTAGATCCCATCGAGTGTGTGTCTGGAATTCTCGAAATGATAACCCCGTGTGGGTACAAACTTTGAAAGATTGTTATCGTTGTTTCTTATGATTGTACAAAGCATTAGCATGAGGCAGTTTCTATAATTCACTGATGCATGCAAAGTTCTGCTTGGAAAATTAAAACAACTGCATCCTACAAAGATTAACGCAACTGTGTCAGTTGCTTTTATTCAGAGTTTACACAGTCACTTATATGATGGTAATTGGAAAGTATTTCTATCCATGTGTGCAGATAGCTGGGTGAAACCAGGGGCGTCAAACTCATGGCATCACATTGTCATCACGTGATGTAACACAACTTTCCCCCCTTCGCTAAACCGGGGTGGGCATGGCCAGTGCATGACGCATCCGGTCCACGGGCCGCGAGTTTAACACCCCTGGGTTAAATTTTTAAAAATGATAGGCCAACCCTTTTGGAGGGCATAGTTGCTTTCATGCTTCAAGAACAAATGCTTTATTCATACACATGATTTTACAAATGCTTTGCTAAACTGCATTATTTACGACATTCCTTATATATTAAAATACTTATAAACTACCCTGTTTCCCCAAAAATAAGACCCAACTGGAAAATAAGTCTTAGCGTGATTTTTCAGGATGCTCGTAATATAAGCCCTACCCCCAAAATAAGTCCCAGTTAAGATTGTCAGCCAGATGGGTGCATTTAGTACCATATTTCCCCCAAAATAAGTCCTAACCAGAAAATAAGTCCTAATGCGTCTTTTGGAGCAAAAATTAACATAAGACCTGGTCTTATTTTTGGGGAAACACAGTAACAGACACAGAACTTCAAGGCCACTATGCCAAACTTGCCTACTTGTTAATCTGTAGCATGTTGTGGAAAGGTTAGGCATGGCCCTTTGCACCCAAGGTTGCAGGCCCATGCAATACAAGACTTCTTGTTATTGTTATCATCACAACCATCCTCCGCTTCATGACAACCACTGGTATGATTTTGGGCAATTTAAGAAGGCCAGCAATAAAAATGAAATATATCCAAGGGCAAGAGAAATTGTGAGGCATCTGAAGACCAGGAGGAAAGACTGAAGCAATTGTACTGTTTTGGATAAAAAAAGAGATTAAAAAGCAATGTGGTAGCCATCTTCAAATACTCCAAGTGTTATTTGATAGGGTCAATGTGATGGAGCAAATCCGGTCACCGATGCTTCAAAAGAAGGAGTTCAAATTAAATAAAAGACTATGTTGACTAAAAAGTAGCAACTATTTTCTAATTATGAAGCTTACTCAATAGTGGAACAGATGGTCTCAGAAGATGAGAGCCCATCATTAGATATGTTTTAAGCAGAGACTAGATGGTCACATTTAGAGATGACGTAATGATGTTTTTTGCATTAGTGAAAATAGGATTGGGTTATCTTTAAATGCACAGCTGTAATAAATTGTGAACCGAAACAAATTTCCCCGAAATGTTCCTTTTTTTTTTTACTTGATAACTGTAGAAATAGAAAATACAAACCTTTGTTCAGATGTTAGACTGGTTTCTTTAGATTGTTAATTTAAATGATTGAAAATTGTATTGGACAGCTCATATCGATTTTATACTAATCATATGTTCTACAATGTGTAAACATTCTCATTTAATTTTTCACATTTTTCAAATTATCCCACTCATACGGGAAATCTGCGATACCAAATTCTATGAATAATACATTTTGGCTCTGATAATCATATAGAGATACTATTTTTTAAAAAATGAATTTGACAAACAAACGCATTCATATAATTTAGGAGATAAAAAACTGGAATCACAATTAATGCTCCTGTGTTCTCCTTTATTGATCTTTCATATTTGCTTTAAGATCATTATTGTAAAATACAGTTATTCTTTCTTATTCATTTCTGGACTTTCCAGAAATCTCACCCCAAATATTTAAAGGCCATTTGTAATATTTCCTTCATTTCATTTGCTATTTTGTCTTAGGAATATTTTCTGCATGCTTCCATGTTATTTTATATTGGTCTGATTCTATTTCATATTTCAGAAGTAAATGTAATTTTTATATAATAAACATTACGTCTTTTCACTACAAACCTTTATAATATTTGTTCTGCTTATCAAATAGAAGCAATTTAAAGAGATCAGATTTGAATATATTCAAACCAAGGTGTAGTTAATTTAATTTTATATTTCCTTTTCATGCAAATCTCTTGAAACTGGCAAAGAATGTTGTAAAATCTTTAAGATTAACATTACAATCCATGCTTTTGTAGACCAGGATTCATCTATCAGAAATATCCTAGAATATTTTAATATTTGTCTTCTTCAGGTGGAAGGAAGTGAAACTAATTACATGTTCACATGTGAAATAAAAAACACCAATTTCTTTTCCTTACCTGTGAGAGTAAACTACACACGGGAATTGGCTATGCACATAAAAAGAAATCCAGAGGAAACACAGAATATTATCTTTTCCTTTATACAACTAAATCTACTTTAATTGCAAACTATGGCACAATGTATTTTAGGGGACTGAAGGCTAAAACATATGAAGAATGGTTGCAGGAATTGGTTATATCTAATTTAATGAAAAGAAAGAGCAAGGGTGACATGATGGCAGTGCTCCAATATCTAAGGGACTGCCACAAAGAAGAGTGGGTCAACCTATTCTTCATAGTACCTGAAGGCAGGACAAGAAACAGTGGATAGAAACTAATCAAGGAGAAAAGCAACCTAGAACTAAGGAGAAATTTCCTGACAGAACAATTAATCGGTGGAACGACTTGCCTCCAGAGGTTATGGGTGCTCCAACACTGGAGATTTTTAAGAAGAGATTGGACAATCTCTTCGTCTGAAATTGTATAGGGTTTCTGCTTGAGCTGGGGGTTGGACTAGAAGACCGCCAAGATTCCTTCCAATTCCGTTATTCTGTTATATTCAGAGGATATCCAACCTCAGTGGGCACATCCATTCCAGGGGTGAAATTAATTAATTAATTAATTAATTAAATTCGGCTTATATGCCGCCCTATCTCACAATGGACTCAGGGTGGCTCACAATAATAAAAACACAAGCCACAATACAAAATAAAGTCTAAAATCTAAATAATTTAAAATTAATCTTTAAAACCCCCATCATCAGTCCAGGTCGAGGGATTTGGAAAGCCAAGTTTTTAATTCATGGCGGAAGGTGCGAAGGTCAGGCGCTAATCAGAGCTCCAAGGGGAGTTGATTCCAGAGGGTGCGCGTACCCACCAAGAAGGCTCTACCCCTGGGGTAGAGGTTCGGACCGGTTTGCTTGAACCAGTAGTAAAAAATGCTACCGGGTTGGGCAAACCGGTAGTAAAAAAAAAATGCTACTGGTTTGGGCGAACCAGTATTTCCGAAGATCAGTTTTTTTCTAGCGAATCTAAATTGCATGGCACAGCTGTTCCCCCCTGCTGTTCTACTTACCTTTGCAGACTTAGAATAGGCTTCTTAATCCTCCTTTTTTAGCACTGTGCAATAGTGCCTGCAGTGCGCATGCACGCAAAGCATGCATTTGGCATGCACCGTGCATGCGCGTGCAAAACAAACCAGTAACGAAGCGAAGTGGTAGAAGACTTCAGAGCATTTCATCCCTGATCCATTCCCACAGACAGACTTGCATATATATTTGCCTAAAGAAATTTTAAAGACATCACTTGTTTCACATCAGCTGCTTCACCTGATGTCTCTTTTGGAAAAATTATTTTAAAGAAATATGACCACTTTATTAATAGTTGAAAAGTTTTTTACTGGTTTCTGGATCTCTGTTTCCACTTATCTAGAGGTAGCTCCCAAGGCATTCCATAGATCCTATTCCTGAACAGAGCCATGTGGTCCTGAATTGCCTTATTGCTATGTATGATTTGGGAGTTGTTTCTCTTCATTTTTCACCATCTATACATTGAATTTTATACTTTTTATTCTTTACCTTTTATACGCATTTTATTTTGTACTGCATCTGTCATGTTGCACAGCATTTTGCATTTTATTTTATAGGACTGCAAACCATGTTGAGATTTATTATAATAAAATTATATTAACACATTATTGTATTTTTCGGACTATAAGACGCATCGGTATATAAGACGCACCAAGATTTCGAAGAGGTAAGGAAGAAAAAAAAAGTTTTTGCCCTCTCCAGCCGCCAGGAGCACTCTGCAGGCCTCCCAAAGCCTCTGTACGTCCCATTTTTGTGAAAAATGGCCCCGTTTTTTGCCAGTTTTCCCCCCAAATGGGGGCATTTTTGCCCTCCCCATCCCACAGGAGCACTCAGCAGGCCTCCCAAAGCCTCTGTGCACCCTGATTTTGTGAAAAACAGCCCCATTTTTTTGCAAAAACGGGACACGCGGGATTGGGCTTCGGGAGGCCAAAAATGGCTGTATTTGGTGTACAAGACGCACCGACATTTCTGCCCTCTTTTGGGGGGGGGAGTGCGTCTTATAGTCCAAAAAGTACAGTAAATACGGGATTGATACTATGGAGTAATTATGCAATTAATCCAAAAGGAATAAGTCTTTGATGTACACTTGCCAGTCTCATAAGGAGAAGACTTTATCCTGTCCTTCTGCTGATAAAGAAGTATTGTTTCAAGTGTTATTCTCTATCCATTTCAAAAGTCTGAAACAATAGGAGATTTCTCTTGGGGGAATAATCCACAGTTGGATGGATTTAATGAGATTTGAAATATTACATTAAATGCTAAATTCAGCCTGCAGAAATTTTTCATGCCTTTGTTATGGATTTTTGAAAACATGATTACCCAGAAACCTTAAAAAATATTGCATATGTTCCAGGACAATGCAGTGATAGACAGAACCAAGCTATCACATCTGTCTTGTGAGCTCGTTTTAAGTATTGGCAAAACAGGTGAATCTGTTTTGCATATTATTGACAAAGATAACACTCAGGTGCCATGGATGCTCCTGGAAAGATAGTCTAATATGAAATAAGGAGAACTGAAAGGGAAAATCACTGTTTGAAAGGCTCTTAGTGGTTGCTTTGGAATAGAACAAAAATGTCAAGTCAGTGTAAGCAAAATGGGGAAAAATGCTACAGGACTGTAGAAGCCAATATCACTTCTAAATGTTTTACATAGAATTGCTTTAGGGTTGTTTCAATCATGAAAACCCTGGAGAAAAAAATGTATAATCAAAGGTAAGTAGTGTATATAATTCAGACTTGATTGGATACCAGGAATTTGCAAGTCATCATCTAACATTTTAAACTTCTGACTTAAGACCATTTGAGATACTGTCAGGAGCAAAAACATAAGGTTATATTATCTTCCTGGGCAGTTTCCATCTCAATTACCTGATAGTTTGATAGCCAGACTACATTTGTTATTTATATCTTGAGCTGGTATAAGTATAATGGTTAAAAATTAGAACAGGGGAACTGATTTGAATGAGAAGTGGGGAATATAGTGGATACTAGTGGATAAGCTTAGAATTTATGGTGCCAAAATGCAAGCCCAAAATTGTCCCAAAGGTGCTTTTTCAAGAGGCAACTGGACTTCATTCTTTGAAGATGTTTCACTTCTCATTCAAAAGCTTCTTCAGCTCTTCCTTTTTCCTCTCTTTTTTTTAAAGCATAGCAATTAAAGTATGAAGTGGACAAGAGATGATGGATGGATGACTCCTCTTTTTTGTTGTTGTTCTGACTTGCTTTTCCTTCTCTCTCTCTATATATATATTCCTTTTTAAAAAAAGGTATTTATTTATTGTATTTATTGGTTCGATTTATATGCTGCCCTTTTCCGGAGACTCAGGGCGACTTACAATGCGTTAAGCAATAGCCTTCATACTTTTGTATATACCTGCTTAGTAGGGCTTTCGCCCCCAGCGTCCCAAGCAGTGTTATAATTTATACAAAGTCAGCTTATTGCCCCCACAATCCGGGTCCTCATTTTACCTACCTCGAGAGAATGGAAGGCTGAGTCAACCTTGAGCCTGGTGAGATTTGAACTTGCAGTAATTGCAGGCAGCTGGTGTTACTTAACAGTGCTTTAGTCTGCTGCGCCCCCAAGGCTCTTGGTGATATGATTAGAAGTTAGACAGGAAAAAAAGTAAAAAAAGTTTTAAATAAAGGGTGATATGATTACAAGCTAGAATAAGTGATAGAAATAAGGGGAATATTAATGTATATATTTTTATTTTATAAAATGAAAGTAATAATGAGAAAATGTGGAATAATTGAATAATGATAGACTGCAACCTAATAAAAATGTGTATTATTATTAGAAATACATAAACAGTATTTATGTTTATGTATTATTAGAAATATATAAACTGATTGAATGTAATAATTATGATTAATCTGATCAGTTTCATTTGTATCGGAATGTATGGTGCCTAGGTGCCACACTGTTCACGCATTGATTTGATATTTTTATAAAAAATAAAAAAAAAATTTAAAAAAAGTTTCTTCAGCTCTGACTGGATGGTGGGGGATGGAAGGATTTATATTCCTTGTAGACAGCTGGTCATTTGCATTCTTTTAGAGAGCCATTGAGGCCTCTTGGAGGTTTGTTTGTGTCCTCGGAGTCACCTGAGTAGTGCAAATGAAGATGGAGCCTGGAAAGGATTGTGTCCTCTCGGCAGTTCCAAGAAGGTCCCAGATGCTGCAATCATTGTAAATACATGCTGGTTGCATGGTTGCTGGTTTCAAAGGCCTGAATTTTGATCATATGACTTTAGGGATGCTGCAATGGCAGTAAGAATGAAGACTAGTAATAAGTCACTTTTTCCAGTGTTGTAAGTTTGAGCAGTTGCTAAATGAATGGTTGTAAGTCGAGTACTACCTGTATTCTAGTGTATAAACCCATTTGTGGAAAAGCCAACCCTTGAATTTTTAAGGAAGATACTATGAAAAATGTAAGTCGGCTTATCTGCGGGTGGCACATTTTCATGCTACTTTGGTTAAAAATTTGATGGTCGGCTTATCTGTGAGTATATGTAGTAATATCTTGCCTTGGGCCTGATCAAATTTGAATGGTGTAGGAAGTACTATGACAGATATTACCCATCCAATTTTAGGGTTTTCTCATTCTCCAGGAAACATTCCAACATTTGAACAAATTCATCTAATTCAGTGAATAAGGAGAAATTGAGATGAATATCATAAGCATACTAAATTAATAATATCTTAGCAGTTTCATTAGAGTCATGAAAATGCCCAGGAAAAGAATAAAATCTTGGGGTTTCTCATGATATGGATGTGGGAAATCCCTAAATGCCCCTTTCTGAAAATAATCCTGCAGAAATGTGACCATCATTTCACAGCGCCCAGTTAGTTGAACAAGATACTATGGGTAATAGTATTAAAATCTACAAAGCAGTCCAAAGAAAATCCATTGGGCTTCCCATCCAGTCCTCTTGGCTCCTTTTCACCAGAGTTCTTTAATAAAACAGCTGGTGCTACTGCGGCGCCAAATCCATTGGTGGAATGGGTCAAGATAAGCCAATTCTCTGAATAATTCCAAATTAAATTTTCAAGGACCCCGCCCACAAATAGGGTACTTGAAAGAGAGAGAAATTATCACAGATACCTAGATCCATAGGTTGTTTGTGGTTTCAAAAATTGGATACCCAATCTCCATCTTTTAATATACCTTTTGGTAGGATGACTTGTTCATTCTAGTCTGTGCTCAATTTCCAAGCAAACAGAGCTAAGCTACGCTGACATCAAAGGAATCTCCAATTAGTTTTCAGCAGTATGTAGTGCAATGTTAGAAGTGACAAAAGTACAAGATCCTAAAAATCCCATTCATGAAATTATATGTTTTATAACTAGCATTTATTTAGTGCTGAAGAAAGCAAAAATGTTGACTTATAAGAAAAAAAATATATGAAATATTACTGATGCAGTTATTCCCTTCTGCCAAGAATCTTATTTTGAAATTAATAGAAATACTTTTTGGAATGACTGAATTGGTACTTGATATGTTCAAGCACTGAAAGATAATATGTTCATGTTTGTAAAAATAAAGATGCTTCAAGGAATCAGTTAAAATAATGTTCAGTGTCATAATTCATGCTACAAAACAGCTGGCATAAAACACGAGTAGAATAAAACATGATTAGAGATCATTGATCTGATATAATAATAAGCAGTGTTTATTTCTTTCCATGTTTTAGCTCTTCCCTGCTTGATTGTTCCTGATTTTCCAAGTTCACACTTCTGTCCTTAAAGTAGGTGGCTTTAGGGGGAGGGTCTAGGCCTCCTACCCAACAAACACTAGTCAGATATTTTGGAGAAGAACTTTGAATATCTACAAGTATGGAGATTATCCATGCAATGAAATGCCCTTTTGGTATACTGCGGAGCCCACAATCCTTAGGGTGTCATACTGTTCTTATGCTTTCCTTCATTGCTTGAAAAGTTTCCTGAACACCTTTAGTAATGGTGTTAAATCTTATTCTCCTTAGTTTCACAACACATGGACAGTCTTAAACATAGTTTCAACTGGGAAACTGAGCACGCTACATCAAGCTAAATCCAAAAATGCCAGGGAATTCCTGAAAGCTTGGCACTCAGACAAATCAACCATCAACAGGCACATAGAGGTAAACACATCATTCCAAAGAGGCTATAAAAGAGCTAAAAAAGTAAACATAAGGACCAGAACACCTCATCACTAGCAATAACACCAAGATAAATAGGGATTAACATCAAACAATCAAGCAGCACCCTAATTGAGAAACTACCAACTCAGATAAACAATCAAGCAGTAAACAACAGCCTAATCAAGGAACTACCAAGGAGAAAGCACCATCCTAACCAACACTGACAGGTCAAGCTACTGTATATAAACTGAGAAGAAATTCCACACTCTTCTGACACAGAAGATGTTATCTACTCTGTTAACAAAATGTCTGAAAACAAACAAACTCAAAGAAAACCAAGGATTCCCACTTATTCTCGTTTACACAAGCTCCTTATTGTATATTTCTTATATCCAAATCCTCAATGTACTGACAGAATCTTTTTTTTAAAAAAAGGCTTTGCTCTTGATGATGCTGTTATAATGGTCCTATACAGTGGTGAAATCCAATTTTTTTTACTACCGGTTCTGTGGGCATGGCTTGGTTGGCATGGTGTTGTTTGGTGGGCGTGGCTTGGTGGGCGTGGCAGGAGAAGGATATTGCAAAATCTCCATTCCCACCTCACTCCAGGAAAAGGAAACTGCAAAATCCCCATTCCCTCCCCACTCCAGGGGAAGGATATTGCAAAATCTCCATTCCCACCCCGCTCTGGGGCCAGCCAGAGGTGGTATTTGCCGGTTCTCTGAACTGCTCAAAATTTCTACTACCGGTTCTCCAGAACCTGTCAGAACCTGCTGGATATTACCCCTGGTCCTATAGTTTATTAGCACTATCAGATAATAAGCAGCATTTTGATTCATTAGCTCCGGACTAATTAACACTAACATCCTAATGATATATTTTTCTGCATCATTCTTTAGATAAATAATGAAGGAGGAAGGGAGGAAGCACATTTTAATAGCCACTGATTCTCAAGGCTCCATCTTAGGGCAGCAATTGATGCATTTTCCTAATTTGGGGGGTGGGGATGTGGGGTCGAACTTTCTTTACATACAGAATACATTAATGGGCTGGATTCAAGTTATTAACTTTCTTTCCCTTGAGTTTTTCCTAGTCATTTCTAGATGACTGTAGGAAAATGAGATATTTTAGGAAATATTAAAAGGGCAGAATATTTTCCCTAAAAGGGAGGCAGAAATTCATCCCCCCCCCTTTGTCTATGGGCCATTAAGGTCTGGGCCAGTCTATTCTACATAACAAAGATCTACCTCCTGCAGGCAGAGCCATAGTAGGAATTGACCTCACCCAAGATCCAACAAAGATAGCAACAGTACTCACCACATGGCACTTGGGGAGATTGCATCACCCAGCAAGGTTCAACCAGGCATGGCACACAGACAACCTACAGAGTTACCCCTGCATGGCCCCATGGGAGTCTCACAATCAATCAGAATAGAAGCTCAAATTCAAAAGCTTAGACAGGGTATAAAACCCAGGCACTCTCAGCATCTCTGCCCTTTTTTTCTTCACCCAAGATCTTCAAGGCATGTGAACGTGTCCTCTATTAAAACCATCTTTCCAAGCAGTCACCAATGTTCTAGTGTCTTTCTCCCCACTTGGAACTGAACCAGTGGTGGGTTGACCCCGGTTCAGACCGCTTTGCAAGAACCGGTAGTAAAACTGGTGGGAGGCTCTGCCCACTGACCTGGACGTCATCAAAGTTGATCTGTGCGTGCGCAGAAGAGCGCATGCGCGCGGGCACAATGCAAACCAGTAGTAAAGGTAAGTAGAACCCGCCCCTGAAGTGAACCCAGAAGGATATTTCTTCCAACATGACTAAGCAGTTAGGAGGAGGAGGTTTTGATTTCCTGTGCAAATCTTGCACAAGAATGCCCCTTATTTAATTCTTTTGGCATTTGTTACTGTTAATGCTTCGTATTGAAAATCTGGTGGAGAACTTGCTGAATGCTTAACTAATTCCTACATCTGAAGCCAGCATTTTAATTGCTGCGTAGTAAAATATGTGACATTACCAGGGGAATGAAGGGATGGTTTCTCTAAAGCTTCTGCTTTGATGTGTTGATACACAGCTTCTATTAGGACTAATCCAACATGTGTGGAAAGCAACATGTATGAAAGGTTTCTTCTGAAATATTTCTCTTCCTCCCTTTTTGTATAGAGATTCTGATTGATGTGACTTAAGTCTAGCCTAGAGATAAGGTGGATGATTATTTTACCAACAGAAGAAGCAGCAAAAAGTAGAAACAAAGCACAATAGAGGGGAATAATTGTATTTCTGCCAATGCATGTTTGTTTTGTTTTTTAAGCCATGGCAGAGGTACAGCATAACCTCTTTGGGAGTTTTTATGCTATTGGTCTTTTAAGCATTATCACTGGAGGGTAGTAATGTCTGAATAGAAGATGAAATAAGTGCAAAACTTTAGATAAATAATACATAAAATGGTTAAGGCTTTCCATTCTTATCTTCTGTCTTCAGTGCTGTTTTTGCTCTGCAAGTTGTACACAGCATTGATCATTAGGAGAAGTTGCTTTTCAAAGCTAGCCTGGAGCCTCTTGATGTTTACTTATTTAATAGTTTCATCGTCACCTGGAGCTCAGAGGACTCCATCTTATGACAGCAGGGAAACAACATATAATAGCTGGAAATTGATTTGTCATTTTTCTTGAGAATTTGGTGAAACTTTGAGCCATTAGAGCCTGCTTGAGATTTCCTGACTTTCTTCTGAGAGCGATACGTTCCCTTTCATTTCTCAACAATAATAGCTTTCCCTGTATTTATGCACCTGTGTTTCAAATATGCCTTAGCAAAATTGACAGGTGAATTGTCACTCAATTAAGTCATTAGCAGTTATTTCTTTCCTGGTATGCACAGATGCATTTGCAAATTAAAATTCATTAGCACCACCACTTCACAGCGTAGGCTTATCTCCATAGTTCTTACCGTGTGCTTCTGTTCTTTTTTTTTTAACATCTGAAAAGGTTTTCGATTCAGTAGAAGCCACTGCATTTTACGTACTGCAAAAATAAATGAATAAATAAATGCATAAATATCTGCCATATCCCTCATCCTCTATTATTTAAAAAATAATTTCCTTTTGATATTTTCAGAGCTGCAGCTTTTCCTTGATCTGAAAAAAAAGTGCCATTATAACGTGTATGGCACTTGAGTTTCAGGAAATTAGATATAAAATTGGAAAACTGAAAAGTGCTCTGTGAAATAGTGAAGAGGATACTCAAGGGGAATAGGATATAATGATTGTTTTCCTCTCAATCCACCTTTAATGCCCAAGGTGATATGGGAGGCCATTCAGAGAAATCCTAATTTTAAAAACTACTTACCATTAGAGGCATTTTCCCTAAATAGTAATATTATATCATATACCGAATGTTGTTGCATCAATAAAGCTCTCTATATTCTTTTGTAGCCACTTAAGTTTTGGATACAAACATGTATGATATTCAAAAAAATTTTTTTTTAAAAAAAAGTAAATGGTGGTTAAAAATACTTTGCTCCTTGAATTTAATTCAAGTAGATCCATTTTAAGGAACTTGCTTCACAATTCAAACATTAACTCCAATCTTATGCCTCCATATACTTTCATATATTCTTCTCAAAGCAACACTGTCCTATTTACACCTTGGGTAATATTTTCACCAAGAGCATGGCAAAACAATACACCTTATTAAGTATTCTTGAAGTATTTTCCTTTTGTATACCCTATACTTAATTTGTTCAGTGAAATATCTGACTAGCTTCCAGTACCTTGAATATTTTAAATTATTGCAAGTGTGTTTTTTTCTGCTCTTTGTTCTTTGTTGCTTGAATGTGACTTTCTTGTTGGACAATATAATATAAGGGTAAGGGGATTTGTAAGAACAAGGGGTCAGTTGCTAGGATAGCTCCATATTTATGAGATGAAATTCACTGGCGCCAGAAATGAACGTTGGTAGGAGTAGATTAATGTCTACTTACAATGAAACCACAAATGGAAATTCAACAGTACGGTAAGGACATATTTAGCCCTTGGAAAGTTCTGCATGAGGTCATTCTTGAAATCTATTTCATTCAAAATTTTAATTGCTGAAGAAAGTAAGCATATGCTGATGTTATTTTCAAATGATACAATAGGATGAGAGATTTAACTTTTATGGATGGAGTACTTAGGTAAAATAGATGAAAATGATCATGTAAACCCATACTATTATCCATTGTGTCTTTTTCTCCCCAAGTAATTTTTTGTATTAAAGATTTTAATCATAATATAACATCAAAGCTGATACAAAGTTGAACATATAACAATTGAAAGAAGCTGTGATTGGCAGGGTACCTTGGAGAGCACTTGCCTATAAAGTCACCAAGAGTCGAACGTGACTAAATGGTTAAAACAAAAATAATGATAATAATAAAAACTAATACAAACTAAAGGAAAATAGAAAGAAAGGGGGTAAAGGAGCACAAAGGAAAGAAAGCAAAGAAAACAAAGCATAAGAAACAGTAAAGAAAATGAAAATAAATATATCAGAAATTCCTTCCAACCTTCATCATAAGTACAAACAATTTTAATAACTTTTTGCCTCCTCTTAAATTACAATAAATGATCTCTTCTTCCTATATCTTATCTATAAACAAATCCATAAAGCATTGTCATTTCAATCCTGGCAACAACAAAAGTCCATTAAAGGTTACTAGAAATAATGTGTTTTAACCTTGATCAAATAAAACAATTCTACAATCCTTCATTTTACTTTTAAAAATCTTAGTCCAGGGCTGTCAAACTCCCAGCCTGCAGGCCAGATGCATTGTGTGCTGGCCATGCTCTCACCTGGTTTAGAGAAGGGGGAAAAAGTCCCGATATGCCATGTGATGCTGCTGTGACAACGTGAGTTTGATACCTCTGCTTAAGTCCATTCAAATAATGTCCTAGAACTTTATTTCTTTTCATTTTTTCTTTGTTTCTTCTCATGAGATTCTTCAAACTTTTAACAAGTCTCTTTTGTAAGTCCGATATAAAAAAAATATCCAGGTAACTCTCTTGATTCATTGTTTGTACATCATGTACTCAAAATAACTTAAGGCTACATCTATTTAGGTATATCTGGAGAAGTGGCAATTCCACCATAGTGTTTCCACATGGGAAAATTGAGGAATAACCTCAGTATTACACAGAATAGAGCATGAAATCAAATAGAATAAATTAGACAATTTTATGATTTGAATAAACTAAGAACTGAATTTTTCATAGATACAGAATGCACGAACTCATTAGAATGTGGGTGGGAAAAGAGTAATCAGACAAAAGCAGGGAAAAAAATCTGATTGTTGGATTTATTTGAGAATAAATTAGATTTTAATGAATGTGCTGCCCACCTCCAGAATTATATATGCAACAGGGTGGATTCTACTTACTTTTACCACAAGTTCACATGCACAGATTGCTGATGACGGCATCCAGGGCAGTGGGTGGGGCCTCCCGCTGGTTTTACTACCGGTTCTTGCGAACCGGTCTGAACCGAGGGTAACCCACTACTGATATGCAATTGCTTTTCTATAGGTGCTTGTTTTCCACCAGAAACAGGCCTTCGTTTGTTCAAAGCTTAGCAAAACAGAATCCTGTACTATTTGTGTTTCTGGCTAATGGATGTTTCTATGTCTACCCCGTAACAAGAGTCTCCCCCCCTCTCTCCCCCTCCCTCCCTTTCTCTCTCTCCCTCTCTCTCTGTATACAAAATGTTTACAAGAGAGATCACATGTGAATTAGGTGCTGAGATTTATGACCTCCAGATCTTATGTTAAAAATATTTGTAAAAAAACCAAAGACAATTCCTGAGCATGGCTAGAGACAGATGGTTAATCCTATTTTAAAAGCTGTAAATGGAAGAACCAATATCAAATGGGAATCTGTACCTTTAGTCTAAAAATGGATTTTACTTTACACCAACATGGCAAACCTGTGCAAAATACCCTTAACGAACGGAAGAAAGTTCTTTGAATATGTACAAGTGTGGATAACATGATAAGGGCTCACTGGTTGTATAGATTGATTTGCATGTTATAATCCTCCTTTTTTTCTTGTAAGGAAACTTGCTTAAGATCCCAGTTCACCTCTAAATTTATGGTGAACAATTTCTAAACGCTCCGACAACTCATTTAAGTTGCATAAGAACTTCAGGTAGTCATTCTTTGTTAAAGGATCTTAGCTGCAAATTGTTCTTTAAAATTGGTACAGATTTGAATTAAAAATTGAATGATTGATTGATCAAATTCTTACAAATGTATTTGCTGAACCACTCAGTGATGCTTTATTACTGTTGGAAGAAATGTTCATCTGGGTTCAGTTCCAAGTGGGGAAAAAGACACTGGAAACATGGAGAGTGCTTGGAAGGATGATTTAATGGTGAACAGGACCACATGGGTTTGAAATCCTAGGTAGCTGACCACATGGAGTGGAGAGTGAGTGTTATTTATACCCTCTCTTGGGCTTTGACCTTGAGCTTCCTGTTCCTGTGGCAAGGGCATGTATCCTATTGGTTTCAGACTCCCATGTGGAGTCATGTTTGTCTGAATCGAGTTTGATTGTACCTTGCTAGGTGATATAATGAAGGGACTTGGTTGTGCCATGTGGTGAGCTGGATAATCCTATTATGTCCTGGAGAGTCATGTCTTAATCCCATCACCTGGAGCTGAAGATCTAATTGTCTTGTAGATAGGCTGGCCCAGTTTTAATGTGCACCAAATATCTGCTGGGGGCAGGGAGCTGCTCTTCAAAAACTTATTTCTCCTTTTCTCATCTAGGGAAATATAATATTCTGCCTTCTTAATATTTCCTGAAATATTTCATTCTTCTAGGAAGGGTAGGTGCTAACTTTCTTCATTACTAGGATAGAAAATCTATCTTTTGCACCTATATGTATCCCTTTATAAATGCTTGAACACAATAGAAGAAAGGATTGAGTCTGAGCTGTTACATGAGATAATTTTGCCATCTCCTTATTTCAAGAAACCTGAAGTCAGCCTCTGTATTTATTTTTGATTATTGATTTTTACTTGCCTTGGCATTCACCCACAAACTGGACTTTTACACTAATTTCAGAGAGAAGCACTTTCCTTGAGTGTGATATTTGAAAGAATAAATAGTTGTCAAACATGGTTAGTGTAAAGTTCAATTACTCAAGTTAATTCCTGACTCTGTAAGAGTTCCAGAATATTTTTTTTTTTGCAGAAAATAACAAGGTATTATAATTTTGGGCTTCTATACGTATAAGGCTTTTTCCAGATATTGGCATGATCACTCAAAAGACATTGTTCAGCTATTCCTTTCTAAACATTTTTGTGGTAAGGAAAATCGAAGTGTGGGGAAAGGACAAAAATTGGGAAGGTAGAACACGTCTCTCCATGCTAACATCGTGGTGCCAGGAAAAACCGAGTCCTTACAAAAACAGTGCTTCAACAAGTTATATTGGCCAGAAAACCAGAAGCAAACCATGATTGATAGCAGGTTAAGAAGGGGTATGGATCAGGATCTGCCAAAAGCTTGAAGCATGAGACTAAACAGGCTAGTTCAGAATAGATTTTCATTTAACTAAGCTTGAGTGGACAATACTTTCCTTTTGCTTCTGGTTTTCTATTCTTAGGAAAGGTGATGATCTATCAGTCCCTTTCCTCCATCAAATTTGTCACTTGTAAAAAATACTAAGGCGGGAGCATTTGGATTCTGATCATCAATCTAGTTTTTATTGTTAGTTTTAGGTCAACTTTTAATTACCAATCACAGTTTTTGGAGGAAGGGCTAATTTACCTGGGACAATAATTGATTTATTCATGGAAAGGGGTCCTTGATGCTCTCTAAGCTTGCTTATTTTCTTGCAGATGTTTCATTACCCTAACTAGCTAACTTCATCAGTGCTAGTAAGGAGTGTTGTTTGTTGTCAGTTTATATTATAAATATACAGTATTATATTATATTAATTATGTTAGGTTATAATGGTATACAAATATAATAAATAATAATATATACTATACTATACTATACTATACTATACTATACTATACTATACTATACTATAC
>WNWU01000021.1:1616930-1633965 GCA_012654045.1 Ptyas mucosa
ACTATACTATACTATACTATACTATACTATACTATACTATACTATACACTATACTATACTATACTATACACTATACACTACACTACACTACACTACACTACACTACACTATACTATACTATACTACCGTGTTTCCCTGAAAATAAGACCCTATCTTATATTTTTTTGAACCTTGAAATAAGTGCTTGGCCTTATTTTCGGGGAAGGTTTATTATTCTGGGGCGCGTGGAGCAAGATTTTTGCCTCTTACCTGATTTCCAGCTCTGCATTTAAATATTTTCAGGGAAGGCTTATTTTCAGGAGGAGGCTTATTTTAGCGCATGTGCTCAAAAGCCCAATTGGGCTTATTATCAGGGGATGTCTTATTTTCAGGGAAACAGGGTATATTATACTATACTATACTATATTACAAATATAAGAATATAAACTGACAGCAAACAGAGCTCTTTACAGTTGTTACAGCTGTAAAAATTAAACCAAGTAGGAGGAGTGTGAATCGTGAAAGTAAATCGTGTTTGCTTTTCATTTCACTAGGAGCTGGCTAGGGGCTCTTTGACCCACATTTTTGGCCATCTTTTATGGCAGTAAAGTGGCAAGTTTCAAACAATGAAATATATCATTTCCCGTAAAAGGGATTATGTAGTTCACTTCAAGCTGTCTAATTTGCAATACATGAGAACAGCACAGCTGGTGTATTCTTGTTTTGGGCTTGCCCTGGAGCCCCTATGACCTGCCTTAATTGTGCGGGAACTTGGGGAAAACCAAGTTTGCTTTCTTGTCCTTTTTGATTCAGTGATTCAATAATTGCTTTTGATTGATTGAAACGTTGATTTGCAACCACGAGCTTTAACAAAATTAATAATTGTTTTTTTAAACTACTCCTTGAGTAACTGCACTTCTCTGGCGCAAATTGCCAACGTGTCTAAATCCAGGATAAATAAAAAGCACCCCACCTTCAGTTTTTGACTCATTAGTTCAATGTTTGTTAAGCTTGAAAGCTGAGCATTGCATGCATTTGATTGGAACACTGGGGGGAAAAATACCCCACAGGTGATTTCTAAGCATGCTTACCTAAAAGATCTGTGAGGTGGTTGTGGCTATGGTTGCTACGATACCCATCCCTATCATTGTTCTACTGTAATAAATATAACAGACGTTAAGCCTCCTTCAAAGCTGTCAAAGATTGATAACATTAAGGGCACATCACCGCAGACATTGTCATCTGATGCTTCCCACTCGTCATAAGAAAAAAGATGATTTCAGGAAAATTGAGTCTCTTTCCTAAGCTGTTATACATTGGTGCAGAAAATTACAGGAAAGAACTAAGAGCTAGCTTGCTTGCTTGCTTGCTTGCTTGCTTGCTTGCTTGCTTGCTTTCTTTCTTTCTTTCTTTCTTTCTTTCTTTCTTTCTTTCTTTCTTTCCTTCCTTCCTTCCTTCCTTCCTTCCTTCCTTCCTTCTTTTTTCTTCCTTCCTTCCTTCCTTTCTCTTTCTCTCTTTCTTTTTTCTTTCTTTCTTTCTCTCTTTCTTTCTTTCTCTCTTCTTTCTTTTCTTTCTTTCTTTCCTTCCTTCCTTTCTTTCCTCTCTCTCTCTCTCTCTCCCTCCCTCCCTCTCTTTCTTTTTCTCTTTCCCTCCCTCCCTCTCTTCCTGTGTCTGCCATCATACTTATGAATCTGACCTTCTAACATAGCAACATTCATATATCAATATTGATGTTTATAAGATTAAAAAAAAGATGTCCTACAGTCTTAGAGATGTTCTGTGCCCTTCCTTCTTTTATAGAATTTGTGCAATTCCATGACTGATTTTACAGTGAGTTGGGGAAAGGCTGCTCTAGAGAATCAGACTGAATGACAACAGTCCTAAGCATATTTCTTAGCTTGTCCTTTTGAACAATGCCTTATTAGGCAGAAAACTCTTTAAAACCCAGTGGGGCTGACTTTTGAGTAAACATGCTTTCGATTCTGCTGTTAGGGCAAATCCAGACAGAAGCAGCTTCAGGTTTTGTGTTTTTTTGGTTCGGCAGCTGAGCTGATTTATTTCTGACTCAGAGATGGCATATCTAAATTAAAACAAAACAAAACAAAACGAAGTAAAACGCACCAACAATCTTTCTGAGTGCAACATTGAAACTCTGCACTCTTCACTTGGGGATAAAAAAACCCTTTTGTTACACATTCTTTTGCCTTCTGAGCTTCAGCTGCCTGAATTTGCATTAAGTTCCAGGGGTCTTTAAAGGGGAAAGGTGATTTGATACCTCCACAAATCTCCCTTCCCAACTGCTCAGAGATTTCAGAGGTGTACCTTTTTGATTTTAAACTTTATTTTGAGCTAGCCCCTTTGAACATGCTTGCAACTGTAGTAGGGCAGAAAGATGAAATGTCTATTTCCCACAACTATTCTAAAAGAAAGCACATTGCCTGCAAAAGCTGCAGGATATCCCCTCCCCATGTTCCCCCAGCAACAATCTCCCAGATCACCATTTCTCAACCTCATCAGTTTTAAGATATGTGGACTTCAACCTGGAGTTAAGAAACACTGCCACAGATTCTGCAGATACTAGTCATTGGTGGAGAGGAGATTTTAGATTCTCCAGGTCTATCCATTCTTCCCCACTGGGCTTTTAAGCTATCTAGAATAGAATAGAATAGAATAGAATAGAATAGAATAGAATAGAATAAAGTTGGAAAGGGACCTTGGAGGTCTTCTAGTCCAACCCCCTACTCAGGCAGGAAACCCTATACCATTTCAGACAAATGGTTGTCCAATCACTTCTTAAAAACTTCCAGTGACGGAGCACCCACGATTTATGGAGGCAAGCTGTTCCACTAGTTAATTGTCCTCACTGTTAGGAAATTTCTCCTTAATTCCAGTTTGCTTCTCTCTTTGATTAGTTTCCAACTATTATTTTTTCTTGTCCTGCAGTCTGGTGATCTGTAGAATAATTTGACCTCCTCTTCTTTGTGGCAGGCCCTCAAATACTGGAATACTGCTATCATATCACCCTAATTCTTATTTTCTTTAGACTAGCCATACCTAAAACTAGACCCAAATTTGTTTAGAGCATAACTCCTGTTCTCATCTACTCCAACAACATGTAAATATGCTGCAATTGCACTACTGGACAAAAAAACCCCCAAAATTGTTGGAATGATATACTCCCTAGCACAAGGACTAAGAGGTTTTGAATGCAATCAGCAGGCAGCTCTACCAACAAGGACCACACTACAGTAGAATTATCTGCCAGGAGTCAGTTTCTGAAAATCCATCTGGATTTTGTGGGACCATCTATTTGTGAGCTGGTCCTTGCAAGGAAAACAAAGGACAACTTCTTGTGGTTGATTTCTAGTTGGGAACCTGCTTAGGAACTGATGGATTTACAATGCCCCTTAACTGCTGTGTGGCCTTAATGGACATTTTTGATCCCAAAGTTTCACTTCTTAAATATATTTGGACTTAATAACTTTACAATCTAAGAAAGATGGCTTGAATGCCAGTGATATCAGACGTGTGCCTTCATTTTTTGAAATTATAAGAAGAGGAAAAAACACATTTACTTTTAAAAGGATTTTAATTTAAAAGCAAAAAGCTTAACAAGATTGTGATCCAAGAAAGTTTTAAACGGATAAATGGGAGAATAACTTTTAAAAAAAGAATAAGAATCTTTTTTTCCCCCGATGAAAGTGTCCTTGAAAATAGCAAAATTAATTAGATCAACATATTGGGCCTTCATGGGAAAGCTGATTGTTTATTTGGGTAATTGATGGATTTTACAAAATAAAAAAAATAAGGATAATATAAGATATATAATATAAGAGCCTTGGATAGTACAGTGGTCTAAAGCCCTGTTATTAACATCAGCTGCCTGCAATTATTGCAGGTTCGAATCTCACCAAGGCTCAAGGTTGACTCAGCCTTCCATCCTTTCTAAGGTAGGTAAATTGAGGACCCAGTTTGTGGGGGCAATAAGCTGACTTTGTATAAATATACAAAAGTATGAAGGCTATTGCTTAGCGCATTGTAAGCCGCCCTGAGTCTCCGGAGAAGGGCGGCATATAAATAAATAAAAAAAAAAAGATAAACTGTAACTAGGTAATGTCCAGTTGTGTCTGACTCTAGGGAATGGTGCTTATCTCCATTTCTTAGCTGAGAGAGCCAGCATTGTCTGAAGACACTTCCATGGTTATATAGCCAGCATGATGTACACTGAAGCTCATGGAATGCTGTTACCTTCCCACTGAATTGATACCTATTTATCTATTTTTAGCATGCTAGGTGCTAAAGACAGAGAAAAGCAAAACAGAAAAAATGGAGAATCCTACCTTTTACTTTTATCAAAATAATCAGCATACTTTCACTTTCCCAGAGTAACAAAAACAAAAAAAAGCTAAATTAGGAAAAGGCTGTAGGGCTTCACTAGAAGAGATCTACATCCCTAGGAGGAGTGGAGAAAAAGTTTAGATGAGAAGATGCATGACTTTTGCATCTTTGTATGGTCAGAGTGGAATGGAGAGAGGATATAATTACTCTTCTTCTTGTCTTTAATCCTAACAATGAATCTACAGCATGATGGGAATTCAAGGCTGTTGCATGAAATTTTCTGTTTAACAAAGGAAAAAAAACTAATTGGAAAGGGAAAACAGGCCAAAACTTCGTATTAATTAAAATGATGGCACTGTTACATCCTACCAGAATGTAAAACCAGAATGCTGTAGCAGACTTCTGACTTATGTTTCAGTGGAACAGACAACATAGTAGTATTTCCAGCAGCATTTGTTGTGATAAACAAGATCTATCATGCACTATCAGTCAGTAAACTGGACTTCTGTTATGTTGTTAACAGAAATGCAATGCAAGAAAACTCAACAATAAGGAACAGATCCTTTAACTTTTACTCCCTAAAACTCTACAACTTCCTCTCTTCTCTAAACTACCTGATTTGAATGATCCTGAGAAATCTAAAGAAGTGTCCTGTTTATTAGCTCTGGTTACTATTTTCCAGTGGAAATCCATGAACTTCAAATAACCCCCTTCATAAAGCCATCTGTTTTGAATATTGTTTAAGCCGCACTATCACATAGCCTTATTGCGATGGTTGGCCTGGTTATTATCAGCTATGTTTATGTTTCTGTAGTTTCCTTGCAAATTATTTATGTACAAATGATAAGGTGACCAGACGTCCCGCTTTTGGTGGGACAGTCCCGATTTTCAACAATTTGTCCCGCGTCCCGCAGCATTTTTAAAAAGTCCCGCTTTAAAATCTGGTCACCTTACCAAGAGCCCCCGCCGGGCGATCACCGGTGCAGCCAGCATGGGTTTTTTTCCCCCCTGCTCTGCTGTCCGGGACTCCGAGGGTTCCAATGGGGAAAGGGGCGGAGTCTCCTCCGCCGGTCAAATCTCGCAATGCGTGGCTGGGGGAAAAAAAAACATGGCGGCGCCCAGCCGAAGAACTATGTGCCCTTCGCATGGTAAGCGCCCATATGGGTGCTTGGGGTCTGGTTCCCCTTCGCTTCTCTTGACAGTTGAAGCGGGATGGAGGGGAAAGATTAACCAGATTTAGGGTGGCCGAGAAGCGTTGTACGGTCTGGGGAGGTTTTTTTTTTTTTAGAGTTGTGTTCCTGTTATTCATCGCCTGTGGAGATTCTCAAGTCCTCCAGGTCAGGGGTCTCCAACCTTGGCCACTTTTTAAGACTCTTGGACTTCAACTCCCAGAATTCCTCAGCCAGCAAAGCTTTTGAGCAAAGCTGGCTGAGGAATTCTGGGAGTTGAAGTCCACAAGTCTTAAAAAGTGGCCAAGGTTGTGGAGACTCCTGCCTTAAAGAGAAACGACAGCCTGGTCGGAAGCCCCAGCTTTTAGAAGTTTACCGGAAACAGAAGTCGCGTCCCATGGCATTTTTTTTTAAAGTTTTAAAAATGTCCCACTTTACCAATCTTAAAATCTGGTCACCTTAACAAATGACCATGTTTGACCCAATATGAACGTTTATAGAATGACTACTGGAACACCTGCTTTTTGTGCATGAGATTTCTTTTGGTTAGGTCTGTGATGGCGAACCTATGCAGAGTCCACTCTGTGGGCATGTGAGCCATTGCCCAGCTCATCTCCATCCCGGATGTGTGTGCATCTCCCGCCGGCCAGCTGATTTTCAGGTCTCTGCCTGCATGCACAGAGGGTGGAGTGCATGCGGGAGACACACGTGTATGGCTGAGAGGGTCGTGCATGCATGCACGGGGGGAGGGTCATGCGCGCATGCATGGTGGTGTGGCATGGGGGGGAAATGCATGTGGGGCATGGCCCCCATGCAGCCCATTTTGGGCCTAGCAGGCCTCCCTGCAGCCTCCTGGGACCAAAACAGGCCATGGGGGGGGGGTTGTCACACTCCCCCAGCAGCCCGTTTTGGGCTTAGCAGGCCTTTTTGGTCCCAGGAAGCTGCAGGGAGGCCTGTTAGGCCCAAAATGGGGTGGGGGGGTCACATGCACATGCATGGGGAGGGTGGGGGGAGTGCGGAGGGGGGACACACATGCATGCACATTGGGCGTTGTGTGTGGGGCGCACATGCATTGCTTTATGAGTGCAGGCACACATGTGCATTGTTGCTCACACACATGCACACTTTCAGCACGCAATCATAAAATGTTAGCCATTACTGGGTTAGGTCTTCGGAGATATCTGTGCATCATCATCATCATCATTATTTTTGCCTCTATTTTATTTTGCACCTTGCTGTCAAAAAGCCAGCATTTCAAAGAATCAGAGATGACTGGTCGGAGGATGCTTTGAATAAAATACAGGATTAACATTGTAGGTGGAACACATGAAGCTCACATTCAAACTTTGAACCTACTTTGTATTTTGAATTAGAGATTTTAACTCTTTAGATTAAGAAATGATTATGGAATATTTTAATTATGAATATAGGAATGGCAGGCAGACTTTGATGTTGATGTTTTTTATGGTGCCTTAATAAACGAAGATGCAGCTGACATTCTGAAAAATGAAAAATCTCTCTATATTTGCTTAGGTTAAATAATTTAAAATACTTTTTTTTCCAGTGCATTAATTTAAATTATTAGAAGCAAAGATCTGCTTGAGAGAGTTCAACTGATTTAAATAATATTAATAATATTAACAAATATTACAAATTTACCAATTGCAGAATGGCAGCTTATATCTAATATTACCATAATACATCAACAGGTCCTTGGGAAGGACTTAATAGATGGATTAAAAAATGCCAAATCCAGCCTGAACATCTGGCTGCCTGTGTGATGAACCATAATACACAGCTCATGCAAGGACCTCTAGGAAATAACACGTTTGCCTCTCCCAACAGATTTCTTCTGTTGAGAAGAAATCAATAGGTGGACAAAAAGCCCAAATCCCGTGTAAACATCTGACTGACTGTGGTACAAATCATAATAATCAGTTCATGCAAGAAGATCACATAAATGAATGATAAACAACAACATTAAGTTCCAAAGTGATTCACTGGAAGATCTGTAAAAGTTATCATGTATCAGTAATGAAAAATTGATAGGAGCATATAGTTAAAAAATGAGCTGGTTAAAATATTATGGAATTTCCAAATACAAACTAATAAAGTCTTGGCTGATAATACATCAGATTTAATTATGGTTTAAAAGAAGAAATGGACCTTGGAGGACTTCTAGTGACTAGTCCAACTAGTAAGCCCAAGTTTTACTTGGAACAGGTTACATCCTGTGATAATGCATTAAACTGTAAAGCTAGATAGATTGAAAACTATAAGAAAGATCTACCTCTCCCACTGTAAATATTTATTGAATGCACCTGAATTCAGCACATGCATTGGAGTTGCTATTGTTACCCAGTATAAGGGTTTTATTTGGCCAGCTGAGGACTTAAGAATTTGAGAATGTTAGCCTGCTGATTACTTTTGTTTTTCATTATGTCTGTCAGGTGCAAGAAACCAGGTACAGTAGAGTTCAAAGCACTACGAATTTATTTAATACTAACTAAGAATCCGATCTACTAACAATCAAGCCAAATTATCCAGCCAAACTGTTGGATAAGAGTCAACAGAATTCACAGGGAGGACTTAGGTCTCTTGTGGGAATGTAATGATTCCAAACTGATGATGCATTTGACCCCACCCTCGGGCTCCGCCTGGTCATCTCCTATAATGTCTTCATGAAGGAGAATAAGGATGCACAAAATAAGGACATAATATAATAAGGACACAACATAATAAGGATGCATACAAAACCTTTACCAGACCAATTGTTGAATACAGCTCATTTGCCTGGAATCCACACTGTAAATCGGACATTAATACAGTCGAGTGGGTCCAGAGGTAGAAGAGTGAAGAGTACTCCACTCCTCTGCTCACAATAGAATCCCTTATGCCACTAGGCTTGAAATTTTGGCCTTGGACAACCTTGAACTATGCCGCCTACAGTCTGACTTAAGCATAGTACACAAAATTGTCTGCTATAATGTCTTACCTGCCAACGACTACTTCAGCTTCAACCGCAATAATACATGGGCAAACAATACCCTGTTTTCCCCAAAATAAGACATCCCCAATAATAAGCTCAATCGAGCTTTGAGCACATGGCAATAAGGCCAAGTGCTTATTTCAAAGTTCAAAAAAATATAAGACAGGGTCTTATTTTCGGGGAAACACGATAGATACAAACTCAGGGTAAACCACTCCAAACTCAATTGCAGAAAATACGACTTCAGCAATAGCGTGGTCAATGCCTGGAATGCTCTACCTGACTCTGTTGTTACTTCCTCAAACCCCCATAGCTTCAACCTTAAACTGTCTACTGTGGACCTCACACCATTCCTAAGAAGTTTGTAAGGGGGTGTGCATAAGCGCACCAGCATGTCTACCATCCCTATCCTACTGACCGCATTTATTTGTACTCATTTCATGTGCTCATGTCCATGTTTATACTTATACCTGTTATCTTGTAAATGTTTGACAAACTAAATAAATAAAACAACAACAACAACCCATTCCTGTGATTGGTAGACAACAATTCTATGTTGGCTAGAATTGGTATCACTGAATGGAAAGCGGCCCATTTTAGCAGAGAAATATCTTGTGCGGGCTCCACTATTCAGTATTTTGAGACTGACTTTGAAAAATCTTGTCAGTTGAACATTGGATAAATAACATAGGGTGGACCATAGTCTAAATATGACCATGACTTTCTTGAAGTGATTTTTACACTTATTAACTGTGTGCTATTGTGTTAGTATGAAAGTTACATTTTATCCATAAATGTGGGTGAGAAATATATATTTAAAATTTCCAGATCTTTGTCCTCATGTATAGTGTGCGATTGGTATAAATACAGACTTATCAGTCAATATTTCACACCAGGGTGACATTACAGAGAAATACTCATTCATTTAGAAAGTTGATCACTGGCAACTGTCAAAAAAACCATCATTGTATTTAGATTATGATTCTGGTCACTGGTTTGTTATTATGGCTATGTATCTGGATTATGCTCAAACCAAAATTATGAGGTTGGGGCAGACAGAGGCAAACCGCTCAGCACAGAGGAAAATAAAACATGTCAAAGATCAATCAAATAGTTTTCATACAATTTTTGCTATGAAACCAGTTGCTCCTAGGTATGCATTCAAGGTAGAATAGAGTACCAGACAGCTTGCTTTTAGCTGAGAAAAGTGAGTGA
Organism: Ptyas mucosa; assembly: GCA_012654045.1. Taxonomy (NCBI): domain Eukaryota; kingdom Metazoa; phylum Chordata; class Lepidosauria; order Squamata; family Colubridae; genus Ptyas; species Ptyas mucosa. The sequence continues at coordinate 1,626,621 of WNWU01000021.1, forward strand.
AGTGAGATGTTGTTTTCAGTATAGAGAATATTAATGGTTTTGTTTTGTTTGCTCACAGTTACCTAAAGGGTAGTTTTATATATATATAAACCATCAGCTCTAGAGATTAAATAATAGCAAAACATTGTCTATGATGGAAAAGCAGTGTGACTCAGTAGTGAGTATATATATATATCACACTACTGAGGCACAGTGGTTTTCCATCTTAGATGAGAGAGGGACATGAAGAGAGAAAGAGAGATTGGGGGTGGGGGAGAGAGAGAGAGTAGACTAGACTAGACTAGACTAAAATATTCTTTATTGGCCAAGTGTGATTGGGCACAAAAGGAATTTGTCTCAGTTGCATAAAGTCTCAGTGTACATACAAACCAGAAAGCGATAAATCATAAATCATTAGATACAATAGTAAATCATAAGATGACCATCAAAATGATAGTCATAAAATACCAATATTGTGGACAGCCGAGAAAACAAACGAATGGATTCTTGCAAAAATCAACCCAGAATTTTCATTCAAAGCCCAAATGATCAAGCTCAAATTACCTTACTTAGCACTAGCAATAGCACTTAGACTAACATACCACTTTGCAGTGGTTTACAGCCCTCTCTAAGTAGTTTACAGGGTCAGCATATTGCCCCCAACAATCTGGGTCGTCATTTTACCGACTCCGGAAGGATGGAAGGCTGAGTCAACCTTGAGCCGGTGAGACTCGTGAGCCGGTGAGACTCGTGAGCTGGTGAGACTCGTGAGCCGGTGAGACTCGAACTATCGAACTGCTGGCAGCCCACAGTCAGGAGAATTAGCCTACAGTACTGCATTCTAACCACTGCACCACCACGGCTCTTAGACATATTATGCAAGGACCTTGCTCTCTGGAAAAGACTCTAATGCTGGGAAAGGTAGAAGGAAAATATAGAAGAGGATGACCAGCAGCAAGGTAGATGAACTCAGTTACAAAGGTACCACTGGGAGATAGGTTAGGGACAGATTGTCAGGGACAAATTCTACCTATGTGGTTGCTAAGAGCTGAAAGCAATTTTATGGCACATAATTGAAAAGCAGCTGTTGAAGATTCTGTAATCACTGTTCTCTTTTGTTTCTTCAGTTGTGCTTGTATCTTATTTGGCTTTGGATCCTATCTAAAATACACTCAATTGTACTTGTCTTTTCAATCCACTATTCACAAATAAAATCTACCTGAATAAACAAGACACCTCGTAGTGTTACTACTGAGAACAGAATGGGACATGCAGAACAAGGTATGGAATAGATACAGTTTATGTGGGGAGAAAGGGAAAATGACTGATGTGGATTCGTGCATAAAATGGTTTAATGCAGGGGTGAAATCTAAAATTTGTTACTACTGGTTCTGTGGGCGTGTCTTGGTGGTGGAGGGTTAATGTGACTGGGTGGGCGTGGCCAATTTATTTATTTTTTTACTTTTAAAACCATTTTTTACATGTAAAACCAGTTGCCTGATCAGCAGGCAACTCAGCTGGGATCGTCAGAGCTTGGATCGTCAGAGCCATTTTAAAAAAAAGGCTCTGAAGATCACGCGGCTCAGCTGGGCATGGAGGGCGGGGGCAGGGATTTTTGCTACTGGTTCTCTGAACTGCCCGCCGCCATCGCTACCTACTCACCCGAGCCATCCGAACCGGGAGCATTTCACCCTTGGTTTAATGATAATGATTGGTTCAACTAAAATCTCTTGATTTTTCAGCATATTTACACACAATCCCTACGCTCATTAGACTAGCATTTATTTTAAAAAAAAAAGATCCTGAACCATCATTGTCATGCAAGAAAGCCTTTCACACCAGCATAGCAATTTATGGATTTTTATTTTTTTCCTACAGAATGGCCCCAAGAATTCTGTTATATATTCCTTTAAAGAGAAAAATGTAAACGTAGTGTTATGCCTTGGACCATGTTTTTGCAGGATAATGTAGCTCGAAAACATGATAAAGGTAGTCCTTGACTTACGACCACAGTTGAGCCCCAAATTTCTGTTGCTAAGTGAGAGAGTTGTTAATTGAATTTTGCCCAATTTTGCGACCTTTATTGTTGGAGTGGTTAAGTGAATTACTGCAGTTGTTAAGACGGTAACACAAGTGTTAAAGTGATCTGCCTTCCCATTGACTTTGCTTGTCAGAAGGTTGCAAAAAGCGATCAAATGACCACAAGACACTGCAACCATCATAAATGTTGCCATTTTGATCTGAATTTTGATCATGTGACCACGGGAATGTGGCAACAGTCATAAGTGTGAAAAATGGCAGTTATAAGTCACTTTTTTTCAATGCCATTGTAACTTTGAACAGTCACTAAAGTATCTGTTGTAAGGACTACCTGTATTTGGATTTGAGTTCCTTGTGAATGATTGTGGGAAAGATGAGAGTGAGTCAGTTGAAGTTTCCTCTTAGGAAAGGCAACTCAGTCCAGATGTTGAGAGTTCTGGGAAAAAGTGCCTCAAACAGATCCCACCTTAATTAATTCACTAGAAGTGAAATTGGAACATTCCTATTATAGTATCCATTATTATGTATTTACTCCAAACTAGACTGGGAATTCTAGACCCATCTTAGGAAATGTTGGAAGAAATATCCTTCTGGGTTCAGTTCCAAGTGGGGAAAAAGACCCTGGATTCATGAAAGTTGCTTGGAAAGGTTTATTGATGAACAGGATCACATGGCTTGAGTTCCTGAGCAGAATCACATGGTTTGAGTTCCTGAGCAGAAAAAGGGCTGAGATCAGTGGTGAAATCCTGCCGGTTCTGTCCTGCTTGTGTGAATTGGTAGCAGCAGCAGCGCGAGGCTCCACCCATCCACCATCCGCCTGGACATCGTTACTTCCTGAACCAGGAAGTAAACCATTTTTGATCCTCTGTGCATGCACAGAAGGCTTTGCGCATGCGCAGAGGATCAAAAATCGGATGTGACAAATTGCACTTTCGAACCGATAGGGAAGGTAAGTAGATTTCACCCCTCGCTGAGATGCTGAGAGTGCCTTGGCTTTATGTCCTCTGTTGGGCTTTGACTTTGAGCTTGTATTCTGATTGTCAGACTCCCATGGGGCCATGCAGGGGCAACTCTGTAGGCTGTAGGCTGTCCTCTGAGTCCCAAGCTTAGTTGAGCCTTGCTGGATGATGCAATCTCCCCAGGTGCCATGTGGTGAGTTCTGTTGCTAGATGGGTAGAAGGCTAATCCTACCTTTGTTGGATCTTGGGTGAGGGCATTTGCTAGCTATCTCTTTATCTCTTAAGTGCTGACATCTGCTGTGGGCTATTGGGGATCGTGGGGGCTATTAAGAGTGAGTCTGTTTCCTGTCTAAAAACATGTTTCTCCATTTCTCAGCCAGGGAAATACAATATTCTGCCTTTTTAATATTTCCTAGAATATTACATTTTTCTAGGAGAGGGGTGGGTGCTAACTTCCTACAGAACAAAGCCAGTTGGGTGACCTTGGATCTCAGCTTCTCTCAGCTCTAGGAAGGGTGGCAATGGCAAACCACTTCTGAAACACCTTGCCAAGAAAACTGCTTGTCCAGGCTGTCTCTGAGAATTGGACACGATTGAACAGAAGGGGGGGGAGGGAAGCATTAAGGATACCTTACTAAAATCTATGTCATTTCCTTGGTCTTGCCAGCTGGGAGGATCATAACCTTCATGCTCATGGAGACAATTGTTGGTGTTTTGCAGTGGAAAGCAACTTTAAAGGGATCTGTTTTACTGGATCATTCAGAATGTTATCCCTGTGTCTGTCTGTATCCTTGTAACTCCTCCCTCAGTCTCCTTGTTTCCAAAATTTTCCTAAATTCACTGTCCCTCTGGGATGTGGGGGGAGAATGAGACAGTGATCACCTGATCCCTTAGATTGTCTTATTTTCCATTTTTGACTTCTCTTGTCCTTGAATTAAGGGAAAGAAAAATAGGGGAATACCAATGCTAACAGAGATAAAAGTGAGAGAGGCTATTTTTACTTTTCGTAAGTATTTGGAAGAATGCATTTTCTCTCTCCCACTGATTTTTGCTCTCTGACACCGAACTCTTTGTGCTGACAATTTGGTTATGAGCAGAATAGAATAATATCTACACCCAGACCTACTGTGAGATGCTTTCTTTCATATTACATTGTGATTTTTATCCTGCCTTTCCATTTCTAAGTGACCTCAAACTCTATTTTCAATTATCCAATAGAGATACATTCTGAATTATAACATGAAAATAAAACGCACAACATAAACACAACTTTAATTTTAAAGCACATATATGCATGTCCTTGAGACAGATTATATTTTGGAATGTAAAAAGATTCTGGCACTGATAATCAAAATGCATTGGGTAGCTATTCTGCCTTTCTCCTCTCCATCCATCAGTCTTTTTTCCTGTTAAAATAAAATACCAAAAGCACTTACACTTACACTTCACAGTGTTCTACGGTGTTCTAAGCAGTTTATAGAATCAGCATATTGCCCCCAACCATTTGAGTCCTATTTATTTATGGAAAGAATAAATAGAGAGGCAATTCTATCTGGACTGTCTTTCTATGATGTGTAACCATAGTGTGTGTGTGTGTGTGTGTTTGTGTGTGTGTGTATCTAGCAGTGATACATGATGTGAGAAAAGAGCTATTACAAGCATATTTGGAGCCTACCTTTTTATACCTGTGAGGTGCAAAAATGAAATATCACCAGTGGTAAAAATAATTTGCAAGCATTGGATGACTGCTTCTAAGTAATACTGGTTGTTCAACCAATTACAGTAATTAGACTGGATTTTTGCTATTTTATTATAAAAGCAGAGGATGTAGTGGCACAGAAGCTTAATGATGCTGGAACTGCCAGTCAGAAATGGTCTGAACTCCAGCGGTTCGAGCCTGGCACCGCGAGATGGGGTGACCTCCCGCCGCTTGTTTCCTGGCTCCTGCCCACTTCAATACAAACAGGTACCACTTTGATGGGGAAAAACCTAGCTGCATTCGAGTGTGCAGAGGGCGGAACTTGATGCTGGACGAGGCAACACAACATGAAGTGAGGCAAGCAAGACTGGTGGAGGAACCCCGCAGAGCCAGCAACCCGAGCGCCGCTAGTCAGTGGTGTAAATTAATCCCCCCTTTGTGGTGCACCAAGGATAGGCACACGAGTGCTGAATACAATGAACCAGCAAGTTACACTGTCAGGATTGACTTGTGTCTAGCATCTGTAGATTTCCCTGACATTTTACAGGTAGTCCTCGACTTATAACAGTTCCTTTAGTGACTGTTCGAAGATATAGCAGCACTGTTGTACAACAGCACTGACCATTTTTCACACTTATGACTGTTGCAGCATCTCCGTGGTCACGTGATCAAAATTGAGATGCTTGGCAACTGACTCATATTTATGATAGTTGCAATGTCCTGGGGGCACACTTATGACCGTTTTTCACACTTATGACCATTGCAGCATCCTCATGATCACATGATTCACATTCAGATCAGTGGTGGATTTCAATTTTTTTTACTACCGGTTCTGTGGGTGTGGCTTGGTGGGCGTGGCATGGCTTGGTGGATGTGGCTTGGTGGGCATGGCAGGGGAAGGATACTGTAAAATCTCCATTCCCACCCCACTCCAGGGGAAGGTTACTGCAAAATCCCCATTTCCTCCCGATCAGCTGGGACTTGGGAGGCAGAGAATAGATGGGGGCAGGGCCAATCAGAATTTTTGCTATCGGTTCTCCGAACTACTCAAAATTTCCATTACTGGTTCTCCAGAACTGGTCAGAACCTGCTGAAACCCATCTCTGATTCAGATGCTTGACAACTGACTCATATTTATGACGGGTGCTGTGTCCTAAGGTCATGTGATCCCCTTTTGCGACCTTCTGACAATCAAAGTTGAAGTTAAAATACACTTAACAACAGTTTTACTAACTGAACAGCTGCAGTGATTTACTTAACGACTGTGGCAAGAAAGATCGTAAAATGGGATCAAACTCACTTCACAAATGTTTCACTTAGCAACAGCAATTTTGGGTTCCATTGTGGTCGTAAGTTGAGGACTACCCATATGCCACACACTAAATAGATAATGAATATAATTATAAAAATGACTAAGAAAAGCAACTTCATGGAGAAATGCAGCCTATTGAGCAAGTGAGAAAAACCCAGGCTGCAAAGAAAAGGGTTTTAAAGCTGAGGTTATTCATTGAAAATGACTTCTTAGAGAATTCTGAAAGGTTGATTTTGGAAAGAAGAATTTGTGACTGTGTGTGCATGAACGGAAGTGTGAAGGAGTGTGAGAAAAATAAGCTGCGGTACGGAGAGAGACAGAGCTAAATTCTCAGTGGGACAGTAAAAATAGGTATTGGAATTGGGGTCAGACTAGGCAAGACTAATGTGAATTGTGGAGTACTAAACGCTGAATCTGAAGGGCAAAATCCAAGAACTCACAGCTGAGGGATTTTCCAAATCACCCAGAAATGTAATTGTTTAGAAGCCCTCAGAATGAGGGTAAACAAATTTGGTTTACAGACCACGCCTGAGCTCACATTCTCTTCAATCTCTATTTTATTCTAGCAGTCATCACGATGATGCAATTTTAAATGAGCTTAAAATGTAAAACAACACATGCTCAGAATATGTTTTTCAGTCAGGAGACGCGAACTAAAAATTACTTTGCACTCTTTGCCGTAAGAGCTCAGGAATGTCGGTGCAGTTGGGAAGCATGATGTTATGATTAGGATAGTAAGGAGACAGAAAAATGTTAATTATGTGCTTCATGGGTATTGAAAGAGGAAGGGGTGTCAGGCCACTAAAATTATCTTGGTGCCCCACAGAAGATGAATGAAAAGCTTCAGTGTTCAGTTGCTCATATTTTTATCAATTTAAACTGCAGTTTTGTTCAGCTGAAGGCTGAGGAATGGGGAACAAATGTTATAGAGAGGAAGAATGCTGGGATCCCAAACAGAACTAGAATGCAAAAAATATTTTTATTCCTGCTAGAAATTAATTCTCTCTCTCTCTCTCTCCCCTTCCCTTCCTCCCTCTTTCTCCTATTCCTCTTTCTCTTTCTCTTTCTTCCTCCCTCCCTCCCCATCTAGGGAGACAGAGACATTCACTTGCCTAATGCAGAGCTATGGGTGTCTCTTGCTAGAGATAAAATTTCAGACCAAAACATTGCTCCATCCAAATCACTGATCTGAATGTTTCTCTGCATTAGGGAAGGAGGTGAATGACTGCAATTCGGATGGAGTGGAAAACCTCAATGTGCTGGCTTCTACCTCTGACACATTGTGAAATGGATGCAGTAGGAACTCTTCTCTTCTCTTCTCTTCTCTTCTCTTCTCTTCTCTTCTCTTCTCTTCTC
>WNWU01000021.1:1633975-1664451 GCA_012654045.1 Ptyas mucosa
TCTTCTCTTCTCTTCTCTTCTCTTCTCTTCTCTTCTCTTCTCTTCTCCTCTTCTTTCTCTTTCTTTCTTTCTTTCTTTTTTTTCTTTCCTTCCTCCCTCCTCTCTCCCTCCCTCCCTTTCCGACTTTGCCTGCCCCTCCCTCCCTCCCTCCCTCCCTCTTTCTTTCTTTCTTTCTTTCTTTCTTTCTTTCTTTCTTTCCTTCCTTCCTTCCTTCCTTCCTTCCTTCCTTCCTCCCTCCCCCCTCCCTCCCTTTCCCACTTTGCCTGCCCCTCCCTCCCTCCCTCCCTCCCTCTTTCTTTCTTTCTTTCTTTCTTTCTTTCTTTTTCTTTCCTCCCATCTCAACCTAGGAACTTTAGCTACACCTTCTATGCAGTAGTGGCTAAGGACAATAAAAATGCAGCATTGTATAACTCAGGTATGGAGAGGGAAGACTGTACATAGTTATCAATGGCAAGCATATATTGGTTCAACCCAAAGCATATTTAAGAGTCACACTCATTGTGAGCATTAGTGTTCCATTAGGAGCTATGTCAATAAGAACTGATTAACACAGAGTGAATTCAAGTAATTGCTGAATTAATAGCAAGCAGAGGAAGAATGTGAATGTCAAATGTGAAGTCAAATGGGCCTTAGGAAATCTGAGCAACAACAAAGCTAGCGGAGGAAATTCTGTATTCCAGTTTCAGTATTCCAGCTGAGCTATTCAAAATCTTAAAAGATGATGCAGTGAAAGTGCTACACTCAATTTGCCAGCAAATTTGGAAAACTCAACAATGGCCACAGGATTGGAAAAGGTCAGTTTACATTCCAATTCCAAAGAAAGGCAATGCCAAAGAATGTTCAAACTATCACACCATTGCACTCATTTCACATGCTAGTAAGGTTATGCTTAAAATCTAACAAGCTAGGTTCCAGCAGTAAGTGGATTGAAAACTACCAGAAGTACAGGCAGGATTTCAAAGAGACAGAGGAACTAGAGATCAAATTGCCAACATACACTGGATCATGGAGAAAGCTAGGGAGTTCCAGAAAAACATCTGCTTCATTCACTATGCTAAAGCCTTTGATTGTGTGGATCACAACAAATTGTGGCAAGTTCTTAAAGAGATGGGAATTCCAGACCATCTTATTTGTCTCTTGAGAAACCTATATGTGGGTCAAGAAGCAACAGTGAGAACTGGACACCGAACCACTGATTGGTTCCAAATTGGGAAAGGAGTTCGGCAAGGCTGTATATTATCACCCTGCCGATTTAACTTATATGCAGAGCACATCATGAGAAAGGCAGGGCTAGATGAATCAAAAGTTGGAATTAAGATTGCTGGGAGAAATATCAACTACCTCAGATATGCAGATGATAAACACTTTAATGGCAGAAACTGAAGAGGAACTAAGGAGCCTCTTGATGTAGGTGAAAAAGGAGAGTGCAAAAGTTGGCTTGAAACTCAACATTAAGAAAACTAAGATCATGGCATCCTGCCCTCTCAATTCCTGGCAAATAGATGGGGAAGAAATTGAGGTAGTGACAGATTTTATTTTCCTGGGCGCCAAGGTTACCAGAGATGGGGACTGCAGCCAAGAAATTAAAAGGCGCTTGCTCCTGGGAGGAAAGCTATGGCAAATCTAAACAGCATTCTAAAAAGCAGAGACATCACCCTGCCAACAAAAGTGTGTATAGTTTTCTCAGTTGCAATGTATGGCTGTGAAAGTTGGACCATAAGAAAGACTGAGCATCAAAGGATTGAGGCCTTTGAACTATGGTGCTGGAGAAGATTCCTGCGAGTCCCTTGGACTGCAAAGTGATCAAACCAGTCAGTCCTAGAAGAGATCAACCCTGACTGCTCTTTAGAAGGCCAGATCTTGAAAATGAAACTCAAATACCTTGGCCATCTAATGAGAAGGAAGAACTCACTGGAGAAGAGCCTAATGCTGGGAAAGATTGAGGGCAAAAGAAGAAGGGGACAGCAGAGAACGAGGTGGCTGGATGGAGTCACTGAAGCAGTAGGTGTGAGCTTAAATGGACTCCAGAGGATGGTAGAGACAGGAAGGCTTGGAGGAACGTTGTCCATGGGGTCGTGATGGGTCGCACACAACTTCGCAACTAACAACAACAAGAAGAGGAAAACTTCCTAGGATGACAATCCATGAAAAGGTTGCTGGGTTTTTTTTCCACGCCATTGAAATCAATTTATTTGTTGCATTATTCTTCAGATTCAGCTGCAGGAAACTCTCCTTGTCAAAAAATAAGAGATATTCTGAGTTAGGACATGATAATGGAAGCTTTGGGAGATGGAACATGACTTTCAAGCTTGAATCAGAACAGAACAAAATAAAAGCTTCCTTACCTCTGTACTACAACATCTAACACCTGCAATTAAGGGAACAAAAGGCAGCCAGTGATGCATGCAGGGTGATGTTATGATACGAAGTACATTTGTGGGATGTACTCAGGACACAACTTGTTTTATTGTCTAGTTGGCTCAAAATGTTGAGCTGGAGGCTGAGTAATCTGTGCTCAAGCATGTTATAGAAACAACTCTTACAACTTGCTGACTAAGAATCTGAGTCAGCCATCTAGTCACTCAACTTCAGAGATGATTTTGCAGTAGTCACTAATTCTCAACCTAAGCAACTTCTGGTGGAAGAGAGAATATAAATAAATTACCCTGAGGACTATAGAGCTCCAAGAAATTACATAACCAGACCAGCAGAGGTCAGGCCAGGAACTGGAAGTGGGATAAACAGGGGTGAAATCTACTTACCTTCCTTCGGGTTCAGAAGTGCCCTTGCCGTGCGAGTGTGCTTGCTTCACTCACGTACACGCGTGTGCTTGCTTCACTCACATACGCGCATGCATCACATGTGCACACAGACCTTCTTCACATGGGCAAAACCTTCTGCGCATGCACAGACGGTAAAAAACATATTACTTCCTGGTTAAGACACCTGGGCAGGTGGGCGGAGCTTTGCTCCACCATCACTACCAGATCGCCGAACCACCTGCCACAATCGCTACCGGATCCGAACCGGGAGCATTTCACCCCTGTATTATATGCATTTATTAATTTTATTTGTACTTGTGTCCTTCTTGCAAATTTACATTAGGACTACCCGTCCCTCATTTTCTACCCTTGGTGCCATTATGGGGGGACGGGACGGAGTGCATTTGGGATGTTTAGGTAACAAATCAAATCAGTTCTATTGAGTACTGCTTATGGATATGGATGATGGGAGTTGTAGTATGTACAATGATTATGAGGAAAGGGGGGAAATTGAAGTTTAGGAATATTTTGAAACTAGAGGGTAACAAAGTACTTCATGGAAAGGTTTCCACATAAGGACAGCAAGAGAAAGGAGGCATACTTGTTTCAATACTTGTTTGGGCAAAGGTGGGCCATGCAGCTGTATTTTTGGTCTCAGGCAGGGGTGGGCTGATGGGAGTTCACAGTGGTTTGGGAGAACCTCTAGCTAAGATTCTGTGCAGTTCAGAGAACCCCAAATCCCACTCCTGGCTGGCCCCACCCATCCATCCCTCCTCTCCCACGTGGCCCATTTTGGATGTAGGTAAGTGCAGGGTGTGCCTGGAGGCTCGGGGAGGGAGAAAAACAGGCCTACTGGAAGTTCGGGAAGAGGGCCACCGGAGCCTGGGGAAGCAGTTTTTGCCCTCCCGAAGGCTCGAGGAAAGCCGCTGGAGCCCGAGGAGGTCAAAAACACCCCCCCCCTGCCGTGGTACAGGAGGCCGACTAGACCACGTCCATCATGGCCACGTGCACCCAGCAACCAGGCAGAAAATCCCTTGCTAAAATTTTTGAAGCCCACCCCTGGTCTCAGGGGTTTCTTGGAATGAAAACAAGAAAAGATCAACCTCTTTCTCTGCACCATTATTTCCTTCTCCCCCCTTTCTGCTCCTTCTGTTTGTCTGATTTATCCGCTCAAAGATCCGCTCAGTCTGCCAAGTCTAATAACAGTGGCTGGCTCCTAATAACTTCCTTGAGTGAAATTGAGGGGAAAAAATAAGTAAATTATTAATTTGACTTTAATAATTCACATGGAAACACAGAGTTTGCATGTAGAAAACTGACCATGATAATGATGAATGATTTTTAATTAAACCGTATCAATTAAAACTTGCAGAAAACTGAGTATTTTTAGTACTTTCTTGTATGCTGATATACAGTAATCTGAAGGGTTGCATAACAGAGAAAGAGCGAGTGTGTATTTGTATGTTTCTGTCTGTGGGTCTGAGAGAGAGAGCAAGACAGCGAGAGAGAGAGAGATATCCCTTCAGATTTATTTATGAATAAATCATAGCCTTGGATTATAGAGATTATTGAAACATCCTATTTCAACTTTGTTTTTTTTAAAATTTCATTTATTTCAGAAAAAATTAAGCAGAAACTTAATTTTGGAGGTAAACTCAATTGAGTTTGTGATTCCCACCAATCCAATCAGTGGATATTATGTTGGATATGGGAAATGAAAGTTTCCATACTTTCTTCAGCCTATTACTTTAGTAATATCATTGTTAAGAAGATGCAAGTACCAAGGAATGATAAGCACCTGAACTATATTTCCTTTGATTCATAGTTTGTTGAATTAGATGTAGGGGTCAAGTTCACACATAATCCCGAAGTCATGTGTATTGCATATATGGATTGTTGGATTAGCACACTGACCATTATGTACTATGAAGTTGGTGCCACACTTATTCATCACATGGATAGATTTTCTCCAGGAAGATCTGTCACCAATCTTATCCTTTAGGTCTTTCAGTATTCTAGCCCTCACCACTGTCAATCCATCCTGATGTTGGTTGTCCACTTTTCTTTCTTTTCATCGTTTCCAGCATTATAGATATTTCCAGAGAGCCAAGTCTTTCACTTATGGAGTCTGAAGTAAGTAAATTTGAACTTTGTTCATTTGTGCCTTGAGTGGAGAACTCTGCGTTGATTTGTTCAGTGGTCAGTTTGTCTTTTTGATTGTCCTTTATATTCTCAGGTGTCTTTTCTAATGCCAAAGTTCAAAAACATCAACATATTTCCTATCCTGCTTCTTTAAAGTCAAACTTTCACTTCCATGGTATATAACGGGAAAACTATTGCATATACAATTCTGTTTGTTTCATATATAGACACGTCCTGGCATCTGAATATTTTTTTCCAAGACCATTGCTACTTTTCCAAATACTAGGGTTTAGTGTATTTCTTGAATGCTAGTTCTTTTATTGCTGATAGTCATCCCTAAAATGCACCAAAATCTACCCACTCCTTGAATATCTGCATTGTCAACATAAGGCTGGTGGCTTTATCTGCTGTCATTAGTTTCACCCTCTTTATATTTAATCTTTCCCCATTTTTTTCACTCTGGTCCTTGCCTTTCATTACTAGAGCTTCCAGATTATTTATATTAGAGGTAAGTGAATCAGAGTAAGTGCCATCAGCATAGCACAGGTAATTAATGTTTCTTCCTTTAGTTTTAAAACACACTGCTTTTTTTCCATTCCAGCTTCCTTCATCGTGTAAATATATATTCAGCACATACATTGAATAAATCAGGATAGGATCTTCCCAGCTTGTAGCCAATCATTTTGCCTAGTTCTGTCTGGATTGTGGTTTCTCGACCTGTGGATAGGTGTTTCAAGAGGACAATGAGATGTTCTGTGATTCCTATTTTTATAAACACACTCCATAGCTTGACATGATCAATACAATCAAAGACCTTTCTATGATCAATGAAGCACATAGGGTCTTTTTAAAACTTTGGCTTGTCTTATCTTGTTAGCAATTTCTACTGTTTGTTCTGACATCCAGTTTTGCTTTCTTCTGTTTATTTATTTTTTTAAAAACTGCCAGTGTCTTTTCACATTTATTCTTAACAAGGATGCTTTCCATCCTTTGGTGCTTGTATCTTCCAAACAAAAATATTACCAAAATAAGAAGGTGGAGAAGTAAATTTTCATTTCCCATATCCAACATAGTATCCACTAATCAAACAATAACAGAATAACAGAGTTGGAAGGGACCTTGGAGGTCATCTATTCCAACTCCCTGCCCAAGCAGGAGACTCTACACCATTTCTGACAGATGGTAGTCCAGTCTCTTCTTGAAAGCTTCCAGTGATGAAGCTCCCACAACTTCTGAAGGCAAGCTGTTCCATTGGTTGATTGTACTCACTGTCAGAAATTTATCCTTATTTTGACGTTGAATCTCTCCTTGATCGGTTTCCATCCATTATTCTTTGTCTGGCCTTCAGGTGCTTTGGAAAATAAAAATCAGATTGGTGGGAATCACAAACCCAATGAAATTGTTTGATTTCATTCCACAGTTCCCTAACAATAGGTTCAGGACTTCAAAGGGATTCCTGATGTTCTTGAAAATGGTGAGTATATATGGTCAACAATCATATCTTGGAGACTGGTTTGGCCTTCTTCTGCTGCTTTAGCTTAATTTAGAAGCTGCACATAAGTATTTGTGATCTGTTCCACAGTCCATCCCTGAGCACATCTTTCTGCCAAAGAGCTCTTCTACCTTTTGGTATAACATAGTCAAATTGACTCCTGTGGACTCCATCTGGTGATTGCCATACTTGTAGGCATTATTTTGGTTTTTTTTGAAGTCTGTTAGCAATGGAGAAATAATTGGTTTGGCAGCTCTCCTGCTTCATTTTGGTTTCCCTGGCTTTCTGTCCCACTACATTTTATCACTTAATATTTCCAGCTATGGCATCCCAGTCTCCAACCATAAGCAGCACATCTTGTTTCCACAGTCTGTTGATTTCAAATCATAAAACTCATTAACCACCACTTCTTCTGCATCACAATAAATGCAACATAAGCATATGAAAGCAACGCCATTCCTTCTTCGAGTTTCATAGCATGTGTAGTAAACCATGTGTGACCTTCCAACTGAAAGTATCCAATTCCTGTCCATATGAACTTGCAGATTCCTACAATATCAGTGTATAATTGATTCATTCCATCTTTTATTACATTGGACTTCCCCATGTTCATGCTTCTTACATTCCATATTCCCACTGTAATTCTGTCTTTGAAGCTTCAGATTTTATTATCCTGCATGGCAACATCAGCAACCAGACCTCCATAAGTCTTTAATCCAGCTATGCTTAAATAATATTAATATTCCAAAGGATCTTCAGCTCTTCCTCAATAGCATGTTGTGTGCCATTTAACTAAATGGGCCCACTATCTGTCAATCATTTTATATTGCCTATCCATGTGGTTTTCTGAGTAATATACAAGAGAAAGTCTATCTCATGCATATGAGAGAATGCTTTTGCCATTATCAATAAAGTGATAATATACTTCTAGCATCTTACTATTGTGGGAAGCCACCCCCCTCCTAGAAGAATGAAATATTTTGAGCAATATTTTAAAAAGGCAGAATATTATATTTCCCAAAGGGAGAAATGGGGTTTTTTAGAGGCAGAAAGCAACCCCCACTTTCTTAATAGCCCCAGCAGATATTTTGTGCTCATTAAGAAAGATTGGGCCAGCCTATTCAGAAACCAAACTGAGGAGGCCACCTTTTAGAAATGTAGATTTGGTAATCCATTCAAGACAAGATATTTTGAAACAAAAGGCAGAATGGTAGAATTAGCCCTCATTCAAGATCCAACACAAGGCAAAGCCATTAAGCCACAATAGGAATTGCCCAACACCCTTTCAGAGCAGTCCAAGCTTCAACCAAACTTAGCTCAGACAAACACCTAGGATTTCCTGTTTTGCCTATAGAGCCAGCTATGACAACAGCCAATAGAATACATGTTCTTGCACAGAAACAGGAAGCTCAAGTGCAAAGCTTAAAGAAGGTATAAAAACCCCTCACTCTCAACTCCATTTTGGCAGCTGCACCAGAACCATGTGCTTGGTGGTTCTGTTCATCTTTAAACCTTCTTTCCAATTAGCCTCCATGTTTCCAGTGTCTTTCTCCCGGCTTGGAACTGAACCAGATGGATATTTTTTCCAACACTATATTGCTGTTGCCCAATATAGGTAGCTGGTTGCTTTAGCTAAATACTAGGGAATGACTTTCATCCTTTGGATGATTCTGCTTTTATTATCTCCTCTTGGAAAATACTCCTACTATTTTTTTCTCTCTCTTTCAAAAATACCCCTGCCAGTACTTCAGGTGGCCAACACACCGCAATAACATTTTTTTAAAAAAATTTCTTTTTAGTTAGTTCTATGTATTGACATGGCAACAGGGTGGTTGCTGTAGGATCTCCTAGATGTTATCTTGATATCTTTTCCAGCCCAACCTTAGATTGAAATTCTGAAATAGACAGAATGGGTTGTGAATGGTGTTCCTGGAAGCCAATGTTAAACTCACTTTAAAATCCTTGTTTGCTGGTGTTTTCCTAGCCCATCCCAAATGCTGACACTGGTGTATAAAGCTTTATACAATTTAGACCCAAACTACTTTCCAGATTGCACATTTCTGTATGTGTATGGCTACTGCCATCCACATCAGGGGTGGGTTCTAAATTTTTTTACTACTGGTTCTGTGGGCGTGGCTTATTTTGTGGGCGAGGCTTGATGGTCATGTGACAATTATTTAGGATTTAGCAGAGGTACTGATCTACCAGTCTTTTAACTGCTTGCAGAGCTGAACCGATCTACCCATTTATTTTTGCAGGCACCAGTCTACTCATTTGTTTTCTTTTACCACTGATCAGCTGTAGGGTGGCCCTTTGAAGCCCCGCAGCAAGAGTTTAAACAGTTTTTTTCCCTCTAGCCGTCAGCTGGGACTCAGGAGGCAGCAATAGATTGGGGGTGGGGCCAAATAAAAGGTAAGAATAATGCGGGGTGGGGTGGGTGGGTGGGCAGAATCGGTTCAGTGATGTCATATTGTCACTGCTACTGGCTCAGCGGAACCGGGTGGAACCGGGAGGAACCCGGTTGTTTGTATCAATGACCAATTTTTATTCCTCTAGAGTGGGCTTATATTATGGAATAAACTTCCACTTCCTTTAAATAAGCCCTCTTCTTTACTGTTGTCTTCATGGATATTTTTATGGCTCCTTTTATGGAGCCATTGATAGAATGGTTGGCATGTACATTTTCTATGTGCATATGCTTATATGCATACATAGATGAAAGCTATTGTTTAGGATTACCCAAGAACCAAATTGCTGTCATAAATCACAACTCCAGGTGTACACTTGTGGGCTTATACAACTTGTGGCTACATGCAGGCTTCAGCTGTTTAATTAATTAGTGTAAGTACAGTTCCACTAATGGTGCTAATTGAGGTTTACAACTTACTAATGGCTTCAGTATTCCTTCAGTTTATCTGCTGTATTCATATCTGTGGGTGATTAATAGCTGCTGGTTTCTGCTGAAGCAATATAATTTGGTATTTGGCATTACAAGAGAAGTAACAGTTTTATTGAAGTTTTTCTGTGCAAAGGAGAAAACTCCTGCTTTACTAAAAGCATTCCTTCCCCCCACTTTCTTTTGTTTTAATAAAAAACATTCGTTTATTATTTTTTTTAAGGAATGACACACCAAATAATGAATGTTCATACTGGTCACAAATCTAGTGTACATGTTGTGTAATAACATGCAATAAAGAAGCCTTATTTGAGTTAAGGCTTCACTGCACAAATAATGCAGTCTCAGTACTTTGTAAAACTTTGGTTCCCTGGATATTTTTGTAACATAAAGTCCAACTTTCTTGATTTCTGAAATCCCAGTCCATCTGTTTTTATCTAACTGTCTGCCTGCCTGCCTGATCTCTCTCTCTCTCTTTCTCCATCCATCCATCCATCCATCCATCCACCATCCATCCATCCATCCACCATCCATCTATCCATTCACCATCCATCCATCCATCCACCATCCATCATCTCTCTCCCCCCCCTCTCCCTACCTATCATCTATTAGAACAATTAATCAGTGGAACAGCTTGCCTCCAGAAGTTGTAAATGCTCCAGAAATGCTGGAAGTTTTAAAGCACTGGAAGTTTTAAAGAAGAGATTAGATAACCATTTGTCTGAAGTGGTGTAGGGTTTCCTGCCTAAGCAGGGAGTTGGACTAGAAGACCTCAAAGGTCCCTTCCAACTCTTCTCTTCTCTTCTCTTCTCTTCTCTTCTCTTCTCTTCTCTTCTCTTCTCTTCTCTTCTCTTCTCTTCTCTTCTTTTCTCTCCTCTCCTCTCCTCTCCTCTCCTCTCCTCTCCTCTCCTCTCCTCTCCTCTCCTATCCTATCCTATCCTATTATCATCGGTCCATCCCTCCCTCCCTCCCCCCCTCCCTCCCTCCCTCCATCCCCCCCTCCCTCCCTCCCTCCATCCATCCATCCATATTTGCCTATCTTTTACCCTATGACTATCATTAAGTGTTGTACCTTATGATTCTTGATGAATGTATCTTGTCTTTTTATGTACAGTGAGAGCATATGCACCAAGGCAAATTCCTTGTGTCACACTTGGCCAATAAAAAATTCTATTCTATTCTAGTCTATTCACATAACATGTGGTGGGAGACATCCCAACTATGTATTTATTCTCTCGACAATGTATAAAATTCCCACATGAATATTGACTCAAAGTCTCCTGCTAAACACTTATATGGAATTTAGAATACCAATGACAGTTGTTTCCCTCCATTACCGAGTGGCAAATAAAGGCAGATTGAAGGTAATTTTTTCAAAATATCTATTTTCACGAAATGAAGCACTATCTTCATTAATGTATTTCTGTCCTTGCCTGCTTTTCAAGAAAATGTTTGAAAGAGACAATCAGTTCTGACAGCTGAAGAATTGTTTGGCTTCAATATTTTCACCCTTATATTGAAAGATGATAGTTCTGTTATTTGAGTTAAGGCTTCACTGCACAAATAATGCAGTCTCAGTCCTTTGTAAAAAGTTTGGTTGTCTGGGTTTTTTGTAACATACAGTCCAACTTTCTTGATTTCTGAAATTCCAGGTTAAGAATGAGTGATGAAGATAATTCAAGATATGTGAATGTTCTCTGTATTAAATGAAAGTGCCTTGGAACAAAGCAGTTGAACATGTATTTATAATATTTATTAGATTTCTATCCTGCCTTTCCTCTCTAATCAGGAATTCTAGGCCTCAAGGCAGTGCATTGTTCCTTATTTCCCCCCCCTACAATAACGCTTTTATCGGCTGGACTACGAGTGGGATTAATCTAAAGTCAGCTGGAGGAGGAGGAGGAGGAGGAGGAGAAGGGAGAAGGGAGAAGGGAAAAAGAGGAGTAATCTGTGGAAAAAAATCCTATAAACGTTTCTGCTTTCTTGGGCAATCAAATTTCGAAGAAATGTCCACTACATTAAATAATTTGCTGCTCTTTCATGATACCCCAAATCAGTTTGCCTAAGAGTAAAGTAAGGCCTGGTTTGTGCCTTCAGTAAGTTTTATTATCTCTGAAGATCCCTAGGTATAAAGTTACATGACACAAATGCCAGGCAGCGAGCTAGATTAGTTATATCCAAAGGCCCTTTGGGAGGCCCTTCCAGCATAGACAGAAATTGATTTTTGTGACATGAAATCAGAGTATGAAAAGAGGATAACCTGTATCTTAGTTTACCCTACTTAATTCTGATAGAGTTTCTACCAGGGGAATAACAAGTTCTTTTCAATGTTCTTAATAATCTCGTTCTTTTGGTCTCATTTGGTAATAAAATCTGTTTTGTGTATTGAATAATGTAAAAACGCACTTAGTTCTCCCTTTTTGTTGGCACTAGGCAGTGGTCATTTTGCAAGTTTCTAAAAGCTACTACAAGTAGTCCTCAACTTATGACCATAACTGAGCCCAAAATTTATGTTGCTAAGTGAGAATTTTGTTAAGTGAGTTTTGCCCCATTTTATGACTTTTCTCCTCCACAGTTGTTCAGTGAATCATGACAGTTCTTAAATTAGCAACACGGTTATTAAGTGAATCTGGTTTCCCCACTGACTTTGCTTGTCAGAAAGTCACAAAAGGGGGATCATGTGACTCTGGGACACTGCAAACGCCATAAATGCAAGTTAGCTGTCAAGCATCCGAATGTAAATCATGTGATCATGGGGATGCTGCAACGGTTGTAAGTGTGAAAAATGGTCATAAGTCACTTTTTTCAGTCTCATTGTAACTTCAAACGGTCACTAAGTGAACTGTTGTAAGTTGAGGACTACCTGTATTCCAAATCTGCCCACCCTATCTGACCTAAGAAGAGAGATCATAATGCATTTATCTCAAGTGAGTTGCTCAATATATAGTAAAGCATCCAAATTTATGGAAAGATGGTATTAAGAAATCTGTTAGAGCAGGAGTGTCAACTTGCGGCCCGCAACCCAGATGTGTTACGCGCTGGCCACGCCCACCCCTATTTTAGTGAAAGAGGGAAAGTCGCAATACCTCACGTGACGACAATGTGACGATATGAATTTGACACCCATGTGTTAGAGACATAAAGTGTGCACCCAGCCAATGTTGATTGTGTTATTCCAAAACATTCTTTCTAAACTGTTTCTAAATTGTTTCTATTAAAACAATTTTTAATATTGAGCGATGTTTCTGAAATTATGTAATTTATTACAGCATTACTGCTTATTAAAGGAAGTGGCAGGGTTGGAGTTCATAATGTTCAGTCACAATTGTCTTAGTTTTCTCCCTCTTCTTCTATATATTGGTTGTGTAATTTATACCACTATTGTCAAGCTATCTTCTAACTGCCCACTTTTGTATGCTGAATTCATAACCATTCAGCATCCATTCATCGCTGACCTTCTTATTTTTTATTTAATACATACGCTTCTCAAGTATTCCATTCCCAGTGCATTCCACTTCTATGGGTTTTTTTTTTACATGCTTAGCTCACACTTCTACAGAACTAAGTAGGCAGAAAATGGTGGGATTCAGCCAGTTTGCACCACTTCTGGAGAACCAGTTGTTAACTTTCTGACCAATTTGGAAAACTGGTTGTTGGAAGAAATCATTAGGGCAGAGAACCGGTTGTTAAATTACTTGAATCCCACCACTGGCAGAAGCATACTCATATACATAGCCATTCAGTTCAGAAAATATTCACTCCTTGCAACATACTATCTATGATTTTTTCTACAAGCATTTGAACTCCTTAAAATTTCTTCACCCATTGTTTAATCTCCATATTTGTGCAAAATGTTACCTACTCTGTTTATCACAGGACATTTCTAACTCAATAGATATGCAATAAACTGTCTTTCACACATTCAAGCATTTGTCAACGACCTGATGAAGAGCAAAACATCCAATTTACACAACTCTTGCCTGATGTAAAACTGCATTGCACTTCCCAAAATTTATCAACATTTGCACAGTTAATAGAATAGAATGGAATGGAATGGAATAATAACCATTTGTCTGAAATGGTATACGGTTTCCTGCTTGAGCAGAGGGCTGGACTAGAAGATCTCCAAGGTCCCTTCCAACTCTGCTATTCCCTTCCATTCCATTCCCTTCCATTCCATTCTATTCCTTTATTGTCACTTTGGATATACCGTAATCAGGATACATTAAAATGAAATTTCATTGTACACAGCTCTTAAAGGGTCACCATCTCCAATATACACTACATAAACACGACTAACTAACTAACTAACTAACTAACTAACTAACTAACTAACTAATAAATAGAAAATTATGTATGTAACCACATATATTATGTGACACAGAGAAACAACACTCTAGTTTGGATGTATAAATGTACATGGCGAGAAAAACGCATCTTGTGAGTTTACCAGACGGATGACATAGGGAACAAAGGTGTTACAGAATGTGGTAGTCTTGCTAGAAATACTTCGAAACAATTATTATCGGAATTTTGCCAAACCCATTTCAGAAATGAACTCCTTGATAGCCTTTTCATTTATTTTGCTACATTTCTTTCTGTAGTGAATGGCATTCTTCCATTCATCAGGCACAAAGGCAGTCTTGCCACAACTTTATTTTAATGTTCCTTCAGTTGCGCCATCTACATCTGAAGCCTCCTCCTTTTTCAAGAACATTTATAAAGTCTAAATTTCACTTTTATGATTGGGCCAGCACAATCATTACCACAGAGAACCTAAAATACTCTCTCTGGTATTTCCCCACTTCACATTCTGCTTTATCACTTTTATGCTTCTTTAGCTATCTCTGTCAACTTTCAAAGCCATTTTTCAAGTTTCAGGTTACTGAAACTTAACCATGCTTCTTTCCTTTCATTTGTGGCAACAATATTTATTCATTTATTAAACATGTAGATTGCTAAATCTTATGTGTGAGGTTGACGAGCATAAACACACAAAACCAATACATAATAAAAGTACTGTATAATACCAATCAGTTGAGATAAAATGATTGAACAGAGCAATATGTACATCCAGTCTTGTATGCCACAGGCACACACTATAATTAGAGAGGTTAGCTCTTAAAGGCCTATAAAATAACTCAGTTACTACTGCTTCATAACATAATATCAAAGTTGGGGTGCCAGTCTAGCTTATGAAAAGATACTATTCATTATGGTAGGGGCCGTTACATAGAGGCACTGTCTTGGGGTCCTTAATGGTCTAGCTTCTCTTATTGAGCCTGAGTGGCGTAGGAGGCTAATGCCTCTACTAAGGCAGCATTTAACATCCAGCTCCCTGCAATTACTGCGAGTTCAATTCTCACCAGGCTCAAGGTCGACTAAGCCTTCCATCCTTTCTAAGGTGGGTAAAATGAGGACCCGGTTTGTGGGGGAAATAAGCTGACTTTGTATAAAATATACAAAAGTATGAAGACTATTGCTTAATGCATTGTAAGCCACCCTGAGTCTCTGGAGAAGGGCGGTATATAAATATAAATATAAATTTTTTTTAAAAAAAAATTGAGGATAATGAATATGCTCAGGTGATGTTACCTTCCTCATTCTATCATTCTATCATCTATCATTCTACCAAGCATTCTTTTTTGTAATTACCTTTAGAATAATTTTAAGTATTTCTTGATACTCTGTAATATCACCTTCTCTTAAAATACAACAAATTTCTTCCCATATCCCATCACTTATGTATAAATCAATCCTTAATATCCTCAACATTTGAGTCCTGATTGTCAAATGTCCATTAAGGGTTATCAAAGATCATAACATATCTATGTTAACTTTGATAAAGCAAACCAGCTTTATATTCCTGCATTTAACTTTTAACAATATTGAATTTTAATTCCTTTAAATAATGTCCTAGTGTTCAATTTCTTTCATTTTTTATTTGTCTCTTCTCACAGAATTCTTCAAAGCTTTAATAAATCTCTTTTGAAAATCCAGTATAGGAAGATTATTCAGGTCTCTTTCTTGGTTTGTTATTTATGTATCCCTTTTAATTATTAAGACATCAGCTGAAAAGCAGTTAATAAGCAATTCCTGAAGGTATTAGAAAAAGAAGAATGTGAGTCCAGTGTCCTTTTGTAGGTGCTGACTGTGGTTTGTGCAATATGGCTATTTGCTCATCTCACAGATCTCGAAACCGACCAGAGACAGGGTGTCTTGTGATCCTCTCACAAGAAACAGCTGTCCGGAGCACTTGTGGTTGATCTCAAGTCCTCTCCAGACAAGGAGAGGAAGAGAGCCAATCATTCTCCCCCAGTTGTCAGCCTTGTTTTTCTTCAGTGTTGCCATTTCTTTCCTGGAAGTCCCCTGTTTTTAATATATTTTCATACAGGATTCCAGCTTTCTCTTTCTCAAGCCGGTATTTCATTTCTTTTCTTTTGTGTCAATATTTTCTCCAAGATCCATTTTAGATATTGCCAAAAAATGGCCCCTCCCATATGCAGCATCTCTCATCACACTTGTTTCCTTCCCATTTTATTCATTAATTCATGCTCTTTACCATTTACTCCTGTTACTTTTCTAATCTTCCATATGCTGTGCCACTAACAGGTCGATAATGCCTTATAAATATTGCTCTGTTCAACCTGTCATTGCTTTGGTCAATGGTGGTTTTTCAAATAATGCTGTTTAATAGGATAGGCAAAGAAGAGACAGGGTATCAGCTTTTGCCATACCCACCAATCAGATTTGGTATATTTAAACCATTATACCATAAACTGAACCAAAGCCAAACATTCTCATTTTATTCCATGCAAGCTGTAATCTCTAATCTAGAGATAAATCTGCAAGTGAAGATACTGTTGTTACTTGCATTTGTTAGAAGGTACAGACAGTGCTTTGACATACACTCAGGATGCCAGATACCATTCAAAACAATAAATCAACAATGTACTGCCCTTTAGATCATGGACTGGAATGTTGTTGAAGCTTAGTTCTAAATATTGTTAGCCTTATCAGCCCTAGTTAGGCAGGCTGATTGAGCAATGAGGATGATGAGACTTGTGCTGCAACAACATGAGGATGATACACATAGCTCATTCCTGCCCAACAAATTTGGTGTCCAAAAACTGACAGAAAAGTTATACCGATAGAAAGATGAGTGTGCAGATGCTATCTGAATATATAAGAAAAATATAATTATAAAAAGTAATAGGACAAGAATTAAGGTTCTGTGTTCAGCACACACTGAAATTACAGAGCTCCATATTTTTGAGATGTAGCTTATTTGTAAAGGTGCTACATAGATTAATGGTTGAGCATCCAAATGAAAGTTTAATTAGATATTTTTAATTAATGAAGACTATTTTTAATATTTCCCCCAGACATATGCAAATGATTTACTTTTTAAATGCTTGCATTAGCAGTTCAGCACTTGAAAAGAGTTTGTCTCATACTTATTGAATCATTGAGATAGTTCAGAATTAGTTACAGAAAACTAGACACTAGAGGGCACAATTGTTCCTTGAGACTATATCTCTCTCCCCCAACAACCTAGACTCTGATGGGTGTGATGCATATTAAAGCTTTAAACCATTTAAGGAAACATCAAATGCTTTTTTAAAAAAAGACGAGAAAGAATCTTGAGTATGTTTTATAGAAAAAGTAAGGAAAAAAAGAGGCCGTGCACTAATTAAATGGCTAGAGATACACACTGCATTTGTTAATGCATTTGTAATAGAATATTGACATTTAAGAAAAACAGTGCAGAATTTACAATTGTGTGTTTGAATGGCAAAAAGGAAATGTAAATCTTTGCTGAAGTGCAACCTATTCTTAAGACCGGAGATAAGACACTTAAAATCCTGCCCTTTTATGCTGTTATATCAGTAATATTGTCACTAATGGAATGCTTAACAGCTAAAATGAGATACAACCTGAGCACACTAATTGTACATTTTTCTGGAAATGTCACTGGAGTTAGTACAACCAAAGAAATAAGGGAGACATGCATTATAGAAAGTTGGATTTGTAACTTTAATGACATTAGTATATTTTATAATAAAATATGTAATTTTTACGAATAAGGACACCATAAATTTAATTTCGGGATCTTAAGCTAATTGGAGGTAATATATAGTAACCCCATTCCTGAATTTAGAGTAAGATTACAAAAAAAAAAAAGTTTTATTTTCTCAAGTTGTAACTTTAAATGTAATTTTTGATTATGTCATAGTAAAACATTTAAGACACAAATATTATAGAACTAGTGCAGTGTTTTAAATTATAATACTTTAAAAGTTTTATTTGAAGAGGCACCATAATCCTTGTGGTTGAAACACTTATTTCAAAATTCACCCAGGTTGAAGGGATGTTCAGAATTAAGCTCCTTCTTATATGTGGTGGAGTTGAGGTGGAAGAATGAAGGATCTTGACCTTTGCGTCGGTCACTGTCTTTGAGGCCAACTCACCTCACAGGGTTGTTGTTGTGGGGAAAATAGAAGGAGGAAGGTGTGTTGGTTATGTTTGCTGCCTTGAGTTATTTCTAAAAATAATAAAGGTGGGATATAAATAAATAAATAAACTAACTGCCTTTTTGGTAAAATGAATGTTAACCGGGGTGAAATCCAGCAGGTTCTGACAGGTTCTGGAGAACCGGTAGCGGAAATTTTGAGTAGTTCGGAGAACTGGCAAATACCACCTCCGGCTGGCCCCAGAGTGGGGTGGGAATGGGGATTTTGCAATATCCTTTCCCTGGAGTTGGGTGGGAATGGAGATTTTGCAGTATTCTTCCCCTGCCACGCTCACCAAACCACACCATGCCCACCAAGCCACACCCACAGAACTGGTAGTAAAAAAATTTGAATTTCCCCACTGATGTTAACCAATGACATTCATTAAAACATTGTCTTATAAGCATGCATAATGAGAGATTGGTGCACAGCAAAGAAGAGCAAGCGGTTTTTCAATTCAAAATTTCTCTTAGCTCCAAAGTGGAGATGTTCAGAAGGGTGCCAAAGAAATTAAGATGGCAACTCATAACTATGTAATTGAAGTCATACCTTCCTTTTGTGTACACAATACATTTGAAAAAGGAGTAGGGCTTCAATCTGTGGGATCATCATTGCCAAGTTGACTTTTTAACCCTCTGATATATATATGTCCTTGAGGGACGTGGTGGCTCAGTGGCTAAGACGCTGAGCTTGTCAATTGAAAGGTTGGCATTTCAGTGGTTCCAATCCTTAGTGCTGCATAATGGGGTGAGCTCCCGTTACTTGTCCCAGCTTCTGCCAACCTAGAAGTTCAAAAGCACGTAAAAAATGCAAGTAGAAAAATAGGGACCACCTTTGGTGGAAAGGTAACAGAGTTCCGTGCGCCTTTGGCATTTAGTCATGCCGGCCACATGACCATGGAGATGTCTTCGAACAGCCTTGGCTCTTTGGCTTTGAAATGGAGATGAGCACCGCCCCCTAGAGTCGGGAACGACTAGCACATATGTGCGAGGGGAACCTTTACCTTTACCTATATATGTCCCAGGACTCAGATAACTCAGAATAAAGAAGAGGTTCCAGTAGAACCTGAAGAATGTCAGTTTGAGGAGACACAAAGCCAAGAATCATCACACACAGGTACCATCTGAACAGCTGAAGCAATCAGATGATTTTGATGACGTAAGGCTGGCCTGTCAAACTGGTGGCCCGCAGGCCGAATGAGTCACATGCAGGCCATGCCCACCCTGGTTCCACAAAGGCAAAAAAGTCGTGATACTTCACAATATGTTACATGACACAATCAAGTTTGACACCCATGATGTCAGGTCTCTCAGCCCTTGCATCTGGTGAGTAGAGCAAAGAACAGAGCAACCTTGTTCTATTAGGCTTCTTGCCAAGCAAGGGATAAAGGTCTTGATTGATGACAGCTGTAGCCTGATATAAGAAGTAACTCTGAGACATATTCTTTTTGCTGGAAGCAACACTGATTTCCAGCTGTTGTGTGATGTCCCTGTTTGTATAAGAAACCATAAAACTTTGGACTGGATTATTCCTTTTTGTACTGCTATTTGAGAGCAATTCATTCAGGCAAGCATTTGAGACTGTTTTGGTTTGCATGCTATTATCTCTTGATCTTGAGTAAGCCAAAGATATCATAGCAACTATTGGTGAGTCAGGCATTGAGACTTTGAAGCAGGACACTGTCCCCAAAACTGAATTTCCATTTCTGAAGATGCAAGCAATTGTGGGTTGGTAGCAAGGAACACAATGATTTGAGAGCAACCCACTCTGTCAAATATTTCATTAATGCTTGCTTCTTCAATTCTTTCACATGGCTGCTTGTGATTTCTGATGGCTGTTTGTGATTTGCTAATGGGAGATATGAACCAGTGGTGGGTTGCCCCCAGTTTGGACCGGTTCTATGGAACCGGTAGTAAAAATGGTGGGAGGTTCCGCCCACTGACCCCGACGTCATCAGAATGCTTCTGCACATGTGTAGAAAAGGGTGCGTGCGTGCGAGCAAAGCAAGCACGTGTGCATGCGGCCCCGTTGCGAACCAGTAGTAAAGGTAGGTAGAACCCCTGATATGAACTATGGATAATTAACCTGGATTATCAAGGAGGCACAGGATTGGAACAGAAGTTTAGCAGGGTTTTTTTTTTAATTATTATTATTATTATTATTATTAAAATTTATATTCCGCCCTTCTCCCGAAGGACTTGGGATGGCTCACAAGTATAAAATGACAATAAAAACAATATCACTAAATAGCATTAAAAGTCCAATTTAAAATCCCACAGTTAACTAAAAAACCTGACCAGATCAGGTAATTTGAGGAAAAAGCCAGGTCTTGAGATCTTTGCGGAAGGAACGGAGATTAGGGGCTGTCCGGACCTTGGTGGGTAATTCATTCCAGAGGGTCGGCGCGGCCACCGAGAATGCCCTCAGTTTGGGGGCCACCAGCCGACATTGTCTGGCTGATGGCACCCGGAGGAGGGCAGCCACACTGGGCGGTGGGAGGCCGGTAGGAGGTGGTCCCGCAAGTACCCCGTGCCTGTGCCATGTAGGGGTACTTGCCAAATGTTAAATTAACATTTGTTCTGAACCATCCCACTGTGCCGCAGGATAGACTGGCCAAATCATACACAAATTATTGTAATATACACATAACAAATTATTGTAAGCAAAGCATTTTTGTCATTACTAAAACAGGGCTATGCAATGAACCTGAATGAAGTTTATCCAGTACATAACTCAATTATAGAACATGCTTTCACAAAGTGTAAGTGATAGCCACTAATGCTGATGTCTTTAAAGTGTGGTGGTGGTGTTTCTGATAAATCCATGGAAGGTAAGATTATCACCACATACAACAATTAAGTAAAATGTCTTTCAAAATTTCTAGAATCAGAGACTGGCTGTGTTCATACATTGCATTGGATTAGGCATTGTTGAACAAACCACAGGATTTATACAGCATGCTGAACCATAATCCAAAACCTGGATTCGCACAGCATGCTATTCTGCACTAGAAAAACCAATTATGACTTAATGTATATGAATCCAGTTCCAGAATATTTCTGAGTGACTGTTGTTAGAAATAGCTAGTTGAAAATGGAAGATGGGATAGATTTTGTCCATGCAGAATTTTTTTCTAAGAGTTATTACAAAAGTTGCATTGGGTCTGAAGACTTGACAAAAACAATAGCAAACTAATATATCTGTATGTATCTGATGATGATGTATGACTTAGAACAGTATATTGCAATAGGGGTGGCACTGAGTCCTGGTGGTTCAGTGTTTAGAATGCAGTATTGCAGACTAACTCTGCCCAAGCTTAGAGTTCGATCCTGACCAGCTCAAGACTGACTCCATCCTTCTGAGGTCTGTAAAATGAGGACCCAGACTTTGGGGGCAATATGCTGATTCTGTAAATGTCTGTAAAACTGTAAAGCACTATGGAGTAGTACATAAGTCTAAATCCTATTGCTATTGCTATATAGTAGAGATTGACAACATGTGGTCGTCTAGATATTATAAAAACCCAGTTCCCTTAACAGTAGTCAAAGAAAACTAATGCCTGCAGGATAATTCAAAATTTAAAGACATGCTTGGCTTACCTTCTGTTCTACGCACTTTGTTTAGATGAATGTATTGTATGTACCTGGAGGACTTCTCTTTTTATTGTGAAATTTCATTATCCCTCTATTACAGATTGTTTAGGGAAATGTTTCTTAAACTATTTTCTGTGGAACATGAGAGTTGTTGTACAAGCAACCTAATAAAGAAGTTCTGCGAGCAGATTTCAAGATCAAATGTCATATTGAACAAGTGGGGGGGAAATCCCACCAGAAGACTTTGAGATGAAATGTCACAAAGGATCTCAGCTTTGAAGAGAGGGGAAAAAAAGATTAAAGAACTTTCCTGTTCATACCTGTGTGAAAATGAATTTTGAGCTGTTACTACAAACAAAACCAAATAATGAAGGTTTGTCCACTTTAGGGCTTCCTTTAATAATCTTAATCCAAACATTAGTAATATATCCATCAAAGGCTAGTCATATGTCCCATTACGTCAGGGGTGAAATCTACTTACCTTCCTTACTGGTTCGGAAATGCACGCGCCGTGCACACCCTCTTGCTTCGCTCACACATGCATCACATGCACACATGAACCTTTTGTGCATGCACAAATCCTTCTGTACATGCGCAGGAGGTAAAAAACACATTTTTTACCGGGCGGGTGGGCGCAGCTTTACTCTGCCATCACTACCGGATCGCCGAACCAACCACAATGATCGCTACCGGATCGCCTGATCCGGTCCGAACCGGGAGCATTTCACCCCTGCATTACGTTTTGTTGTACACCTCCTGGAGTTATTTCATGCGAGATGTATGGCCATATAAAGTTTAAAAATAATAACGTTACTAGAAGATAGTACTGTGTTATTAAAAATTGTTACTTCAACATTCCCTCACTTTTAAAGTTAAAAATAGTATTGTGGGGTTTTGAAGAATTTAAGAATCATTCAAGTTACTGAAACTGAAAGCTATTATGTTCATATTGCAAATTAGGTCTGTGACAATACATTGATTTTGTTTTCACTTTTCATAATGCTTTATAACCAAATTCCACACTAGTTTACTTTTGGCCAGAATTGTTAAATAATCTACACAAAACTTCTACAAAAGCTGTATTAGCTTGGAAAAAGAAATACCAGTAGCTGCTTTCATGATTGAGAAATTGGTCAAATGACCACCAAGCCACACCCACCCAGTCACATGACCACAAGTCACACCCACTAAGCCACAACCACAGAACCGGTAAGGAAAAATTTTGAATTTCACCACTGGGCCAACCTATTCTCCAAAGCACCAGAGGGCAGGACAAGAAGCAATGGATGGAAACTAATCAAGGAGAGAAGCAACCTGGAATTAAGGAGAAACTTCCTAACTGTGAGGACAATTAACCAGTGGAATGCTTTGCCTTCAGAAGTTGTGGTTGCTCCACTGAAGGTTTTTAAGAAGAAACTGGACAGCCACCTGCCTGAAATCCCTAACCCTATCCCTAACTTCAAGGTTCCTTCCAGCTCTATTCTGAATTGAAAAATGAAATCTTCAAGTCATGGAGTTCAATAAGTGATTCTAGTACTTTATGAGTTCTTCCCTGTGCAAATTTGTGATAAAGTGATGGAAAACAAGTTTAGCTTCTAAACTGCAGGGGGGAGGGGCGAAGCTGAAACAATTTATAAATGGGTGGGGCGAATTTCTGGGTCACAGTTGCTGAACACAGAGCATTGGCAACATGCACTGTGTTTTATAATTACATCTTTATTTGGATCTGGTATGTCACGATTGGGGAATGTGGCTCATTGTATATGCATATATAGAGGGGATGTTATGTTAAATGTTGCCAAATTTGGAATTCTGTGTAGGCAGTGGAGGAAAGGAGATATTTCTCTTAAATCCAAGTCACAAATACGAAGAATGTGGGACTGTGGAGAACCAGAAAGACCGAAGTTTGCTATGCTTGGATTCGAGACTTGAAAGATCAGTCATGTCAACTGGCTTTTATTTTTGTGACATTAGCATTATCTCCAGGTTTAGAATGCATTTGCATTCAGAATTAACCAGATTAATAATTGGGACTTAGTTTGCAAGCCATACTGTTTTTCATAAGTGGCTAAAGGAATTAAAAGGAGATAAAAGAAAAATGGAACATACGCACACCACTTGCAAATGTGCTTTGAATAAATATGTTAAGCAGGTATATCAGAACAGGTTTACTCAGTAGTTGTCTTAAGGCTTACAACACTTGTTGTATATGAGTGTTTTCTCTTGCTTTTCCATATGAGTATCTAGCTATAGGAGAAGTAGTAACTCCATCACCAGTCATGTGAGTACTTTGGCCCTTTGTTTCTTTGTGGTCTTTACCCACATTTGTTCTTCTATATCAGATAACAGTTGCCTAGAAACCAAAATTTCTCTGCTATACTGAATCCGGGAACATGAGAAAGTTAAGAATAAAATAATGGTTTATTATATTATTATTCTGTGATACCACAGAAGGATGGAGGAGAAGGACGAACTGATTGCTTAGACTGGGAGGAGCAGAAAAAAAATAGACTGACATCATCTCTGTATTTACTCTGTAGTAAATTAGCTAGAATTTTGTTTTGCAATTGTTTGATAGAATCAAAAATAAGGAGGAAAAATATCCCCTGTTCATTTTATAGCTGGAGAAAAAACAATACAGGAAAAGCAGGATGGACAAAGTTGATATTAAAAATTGATTCCTGGGCTGAATATGTGCTTAAAAGAAGCTGCTTCTTATTTTTAACTTTATATTCTCTATTCCATTTATCTGGGATGGGGCAAGCTTTCAATTACTTCGGTGACAATAAATAAATCAGAGATAGGTTTTAGCTATTTCCATTCCATTTTGTCATTCCATAAAATAATTAAGTACAGAACTGTTGTAATGTTAATTTATAACTGATCCAGTTTCCAGAGTAATTCAGCTTGTCTCCTTCTGTAACACAGGAGCTCATCTATTAATTTATTTTATTTAAAATGTCTGCATGCTGTTACCGCTAAAGAAAAACCTTAACAATAAAGATTTGTAATTTGAAATCATTATAGCCAAGTGATATGTTGCTGATAGGAAGAGAAACATTGCTTGATCTACAAGGCTATTGGAGAAA
Organism: Ptyas mucosa; assembly: GCA_012654045.1. Classification (NCBI taxonomy): domain Eukaryota; kingdom Metazoa; phylum Chordata; class Lepidosauria; order Squamata; family Colubridae; genus Ptyas; species Ptyas mucosa. The sequence continues at coordinate 1,658,463 of WNWU01000021.1, forward strand.
TAGCCCATATACTTTACATAACAGAGATGATCAGTCTTGGAAGTCAGCAGAGGAAAAGCAATATCATACTAAATAGGTTATAAAAAAAGAAAATATGACTAAAATATTCATTTATTGTTATTGCTGTGGTGTTTTTTTTTTAAAAGAATGCACTAACTTGGTTTATTGCACTGTCTCAGAGCTATAATAATGTATTATGCAACATATGCACACACAGAGACACACAAAGAAGCAGTGCAATTGCTGGGATTTGCTAGAAGGTCCCAAAACTGACATTTCTGGTACTTTGAGATGAGTGAAGGGAGGTACTTGGTCCTAGCAAAAAATGAATTGAAAATGGCCCAGTTATAGGCTAAAAGCTGGTGTGCAAATAAATGTGATACATTTTACTCATCTGGCTTATAACCCTATTTATGTATGAGATCAGCTATCGTGATAGAGCAGAATGATATTCTAAAACTCCTGTTTAAATCTTTAGAAATAAAATGTAGAGTGACTGTCTTAGGCAATCAGATATACTATATATTGCAAATTTGTACTATACTTTATTTTTTTTAGAATTTATTTTTATTCAAACAATACTGAGAACAACTTATAAAATTAATAGTCCCGTACCATAAAGCTGTCCTTTATAAAACCTAATATATTCATTGTGTCATATATGACAAGGTTATGACTAAAGACCAAGTACTTTGACAAAATACTTTTTTGTGATTAGTATTTTAGAACATTCTTGTACCATGGATGTCCCATGACTTTGACTTATTTAGCATTATCTTGCAATTAAAGTAAATCATCCACAGAAATACATTTGACCCCCAGCAGCAACATCTAAAGTATGTCTGCAGATGCTTGTGGTATGCTGGTGAAGTGTGATAGCAATAATTCTGGAAATATCAAATGAATTTAGTTGTATCATGGTGAATACATAAGGAATGAAACCAAGAAACAGGGAAGTCTGTTTGAAGGAAGCATAAGACTCGCTGTATTCAGGTTATCAATGAATATTCCAATATTTCCAATATTCCAATATTTGAGGGGCTCCTACAATGACGAGGAGTCAAACTATTTTCCAAAGCTCCAATAGGCAAGGCAAGAAACAATGGTTGGAAACTAACCCGGGAGAGAAGCAACCTAGAACTAAGGAGAGATTTCCTAACAGTGAAAGCAATCAATAAATGGAACAACTTGACTTCACAAGTTGTGTGTGCTCCATCACTGAAGGCTTTCAAAAAGAGACTGGACAACCATTTGTCTGAAATGATATAGGGTCTTCTGCTTGAACAGGGGGTTGGACTAGAAGGCCTCCAAGGCCCCTTCCAACTCTATTATTCTATGTTCTATGAAGATACCCTGTTTTCCCCAAAATAAGACATCCCCTGATAATAAGCCCAATTGGGCTTTTGAGCGCATGCACTAAAATAAGCCTCCCCCCGAAAATAAGCCCTCCCCGAAAATATTTAAACGCAGAGCTGGAAATCTGGTAAGACGGCAAGAGAAGCCCCATCTTGCTCCACGCACCCCAAAATAATAAGACCTCCCTGAAAATAAGGCCAAGCTCTTATTTCGGGGTTCAAAAAATATAAGAGAGGGTCTTATTTTTGGGGAAACATGGTATTGAAAAAGCAGAGCAATTTGCATTACAGGGTGATGCCTTAGAGCTAGGCTAGGAACTGCCTTGTTACAGTAACAGCTACCTATGGTGTATGCCAGCGGAGCATTATCTGAAACTAAATGAGGTTACGCATAGATTGAGAAAGAATTGTTGGCTGTATAATTTGGCATGGAAAGCTTCCATCAGTTTACATTTGGTCAGACAGCATAGATCCAACTGGATCATAAATGTCTGGAAACTATTATGTGGAAACCATTGCAGAGTGCCCCAAAGTGCCTTCAACATATGCAGATGAGATTACAATAGTTATGATGTGTGCAAATATCACCCAGGTCAACAACTCATACTGGCAGATACTTAAACAGAACGTCCCTCTCTAAGCCAAGTGGGGGAAAAAAAGTTTTGTACAGGAGGAAATATGAATATGCTGAAATACCCATTTAGCTTTTTGATTGTTTATAGGTTACAAAGAAGGCTACAAAATAAGGTGAAATTTTGCCACAGTGGTGAATATCTTCACCAGGCGAACTTCTATAAGCAGAAAGTAACATCCTGGAAGGTTGGCTGAAATAAAGCATAAATTACCACTGAAAACTCAACCCCACTTCTTAGAAAAAAAAACTCCAGAGAGTCCGGTGTGTGTGTGTGTGCATTTGATTCAGGAGTAAATGAAGCCTTGGGTTATGCTTAATGACAAGGACATATTTCTCTAATATAGGGCATTGAGTTGCATAACTGCGTATCAACATGGTATGAATTCCCACTTGGAAATATACATGGAAAACCACAGTCTTTTAATATCATTGGGGGACAAAAAGGAAAATGAGACTGTATTGATCCTGGGAAATGACGAGACTAGATCTGTTGTTTATGGCAGCAGAAAAATCTATCTTCTCCCTGTAGTCTATTATCTTAATTTTTGTGTGAAATAGACTTAGTGATATATAGCTGATCTCAAACAGTAAATTGTAAGCTGAAGTGTCACCGTGGCTGCAGTGATAACAATTAAAGTAAGAGCAATAGCATTTGACATATATACAGCTTCGCAGCACTTTTTAGCACCCTCTAAGCATCAGCATGTTGCCCCCAACAATCTGGGTCCTCATTTTACCGACCTTGGAAAGATGGAAAGGAGAGTCAACCTTGAGCTGATTAGGATCAAACTGCTGGCAGTGGGCAGAGTTAGTCTGCAATACTGCATTCTAACCACTGTGCCACCACGGCTGTTACATTCTTAAACTACAAGGTATAATTTACCCTAGAAGGATTCATTTTTTTTCTGGACACCGTAGGAATTTGAGCATAAAAACTGCTTTCCCTGCTACCTCCAGAGCAATGGAAAAGTGGAAACAGTTGTCAAAATGTCCAAAACAATATTGGAAAAAGAGAAGAAAGCTCCGTCTGATTCATAGCCAGCCATCCTTCAGTATTAGGACATGTTTTCAGAGGGATTAGATTGGAGTCCTGCATAAGGTCTGATAGATCAATGGATCTAGTTGCTACTGCCAGAAACCCACAATTGACAGGCTGAAATTTTAGCAAAGGACAAACTATGATAGGTTCTGTATTATGAGAGGACAATGAAAAGCTTTCCAGGCATAAAAGCAACTGAGCTAACATGTGAAAAGCCTATAAGAAAAGATAGCAAAAACTGAGGAAAAAATCAGAAGCTCAAAATCAAGTATCTACTGCAATTGGTTGAAGTGGTAACCTCAGAAGGGAGGTTCTAAGGTCAAATTATAGACAACCGCAAAGCAATTATCCAACTGTTGATGAAGAAGGACTGGAAAGAGAGAATAATGGAATAAATTCCCAGGGAAGCCAATAAGGATGCTTCTCTGATTGACTCTTAGCCTGTAGTGTGCCTTGAACATCTAGCTCTACTTACTAAGAGATGGAAATTTGTTGGTGTATTAACTTGATTTGACACCGCCTGACTCCAAACAACAAATAAGCTTAATTCAACAACTAGTAGAGATCATCACTCCCAGGAATTAAGTAATCTTCTATGCTGTACCACATATAGCATCTGGGCTATCATACAAGATAAATAAATGGTTTTAATTTAAGGGAGTTGTGTGTGGAAAATTTGAAATTACCATATACATTTCATTCATATAGGAAAATATACAGAAGCTATGTGTTTGTATATACGATTGTGTATTTGTGCAGGCTGTGTAGCAGAGGTGGGTTTCAGCAGGTTCTGACCAGTTCTGGAGAACCGGTAGCGGAAATTTTGAGTAGTTCGGAGAACTGGTAGTAAAAATTCTGACTGGCCCCACCCCCATCTATTCTCTGCCTTCCAAGTCCCAGCTGATCGGGAGGAAATGGGGATTTTGCAGTAACCTTCCCCTGGAGTGGAGTGGGAATGGAGATTTTACAGTATCCTTCCCCTTCCACGCCCACCAAGCCAACTGGTAATAAACAATTTTGAAATCCACCACTGCTGCGTAATGCTTTAGATTCCATTTCCAAAAGGTACTTCAGATTGGGGGAGAGCAGAAACAAAACACTGATCTGCAACTGGTTAAAAGAGCTCTGTGTTTTTGCAGCTACCTGTCTGTTGTGAGAAAAGGTGCAATTTGCCTTAAAGATTTATAGAGAACTACTGGGTTCATCCTCTGAAGTACCTTTGAGGAATTCAGCTCTATATCTGTTTGTATGTTTTGTGTATGTTTTTATATTTCTGTGTGTACATTTGATTTCAGTAAATATATAACAGGAGATATGTCAAATAAATGCATTGAGAGCTAATGTGGTTCAGGGATTGGGTTAGCACTGGGAAGATTGAGATTAAAGTCACTTCTCAGTAATGGAAGCTATCTAGGTCCTGAAATGATATTCTCTTTCAGCCTGATGCCAACTATGCATTATTATTTGAAAGGAATGAAATTGGAAGTGGGACTGCTACATTAAGATATCTTGAGTTCCTGGAGGAAAGGTGAAATATAAATTTAACAAATAAAAAACATGAAACAAAAAGAACATCAGGGCAACTAAGAAAGGATCAAAATGGGAACATATTGGATGAAGGAATGACTATTTTTTAAAAAATAATTTATTTATATGCCGCCCTTCTCCGGAGACTCAGGACGGCTTACAATGTGTTAAGCAATAGCCTTCATACTTTTGTATATTTATACAAAGTCAGTTTATTGCCCCCATAATCTGGGTCCTCATTTTACCTATCTTAGAAAGGATGGAAGGCTGAGTCAACCTTGAGCCTGGTAGGATTTGAACTTGCAATAATTGCAGGCAGCAGATGTAAGTGGATGTTAATAACTGCCTTAGTCTACTGAGCCACCAGAGCTCAATCTGGAGCTCAAACTATCAGGATACACTGATGGACCAGGGGTGAAATGCTCCCGGTTTGGACCGGCTCGGGCGAGTAGATAGCGATGGCAGCAGGCAGTTTGGAGAACTGGTAGCAAAAATCCCTGTCCCCGCCCCCCATGGCCAGCTGAGCCAGGTGATCATCAGAGCCTTTTTTTTCTTTTAAATGGCTCTGATGATCCAAGCTTCGTCGATCCCAGCTGAGTTGCCTGCGGTTAGCTAGCTAGCAAAAATCCCTCCCCCCCTCGCCAGCCTCCAGCTTGCTTACCTTCGCACGCCTGCCTTGCTTTGCTTGCTGTGATACCTGCAATCCATTGCATCAGCAAGCAACTGAATCTCCCTGCCTGCAATCAAGCTCATCGGTGAGCAGCTATATCTTCATGCCTGCCTTCCTGCCTGCAGGGGTCTCCAACCTTGGCAACTTTAAGACTTGTGGACTTCAACTCCCAGCAAAGCTGGCTGAGGAATTCTGGGAGTTGAAGTCCACAAGTCTTAAAGTTGCCAAGATTGGAGACCCCTGTTCTATTGGGTAAGTTTTTTTCCCCTTTGGGAGCTTTAAAAAAAATAGTTAATTGGGGTTTTTTTAGTTGTTCTTTTTTTAGACCTAGCCATTTAAATTTTAGGAAGTTTTAAATTTAGCTGCTTTTATATAAAAATAAAAATAAATAAAAATAAAATAATATTTGTGCAGCTTTCTGAGATTTAGTGTGTTTCTGTAGTGTTTCACTCTAACTACACAAACATACAAAATCTCACAAAGCTGTATGTGGAATTTTGTGTGTGTAAAGTGTGAAAGTTGATTTTTTTGGGCTTTTTGTGGCTGTGTGAGGATCCTGCTTGTTGCAGGGGCCATTTTAGGTCTAGCACAGCTGCTTTTACATTGTGGGTGAGCCAGTTGTGTTGTGTTGTGTTGTGTGTGTATAAAGTGTGAAAGTTGATTTTTTGGGCTTTTTGTGGCTGTGTGAGGTTCCTGCTAGTTGCAGGGGCCATTTTGGGTCTAGCACAGCTGCTTTTACATTGTGGGTGAGCCAGTTGTGTTGT
>WNWU01000021.1:1664461-1683120 GCA_012654045.1 Ptyas mucosa
ACAGCTGCTTTTACATTGTGGGTGAGCCAGTTGTGTTGTGTTGTGTTTTGTAGGTTAAAAAAGGGCAAAGAAATAACATTGACTTGGCCACGCCCACCCAGTCACCTTCCCACCAAGCTCCGCTCACTAATTAAGCCACGCCCACAGAACCGGTAGCAAAAAATTTTAGATTTCACCCCTGTGATGGCCTAATTGTTTCTCAACATCTCATAACCAGCAGCATGGGGGGAAAATGAAAAGAATGGAAAGAAAAGGTGAAAATTAAGATGATTCATAGAATAAATGACTATTTTCACTTCATTCTGATGCAATTTTGGAATGAAATATTTGGAAGTCTGTGGAAAAAAAACCACAACATGTTTAAAGAGGTAGTTAGAACAGACTTCCCAAGGATCTAATAATGTCTAATTTCATTCCTATGTTTTACTTCCTCCTTTTAATTATTTTGCACTGCTCCTGATTTCTGCTTGGGCCAAAATCCTTTCTCAGGATTGCTTGAGTTATTGTTCAAAGTCTGAACCAAACCTGTTAAGGAGTTTTGCTGGCTTGCCAGAAATTTAGAAACTAGGCTTATGTTTCTGAATAAAGAAACCTAATGCATGACTTTGATCAGATTTGGCTATGTAAAATGTCCTTGTTGAGATTGAATTGCTTAAAATCATTTCCAGAGGATGCTAACTTTGGATTAAAAATAAGTGTCACTGTTTGGCTTAATTATCTTCTATTTGGAAGTCAGAACCTGTCTCTAGTCGCAAAAGAAACCTGCAATCTGCATGAAAATTGTAGTGCTACTCCTGGCTCTTGGCTTTGCATCAACATTCATGTCATTCATCTGGATTTTGAAATGAAAACGGCAACATTTCTAATCCTCTAGATTTGTCTTTCGCAGGGCTGGTGTGCATGTGCAGATTTAATGCGGTAATATTCTATGATCCAATAGTGTAATGACTGATTGACAGGTCCTGAGATGCTTTGGCATTAGCATGTATGTCAATATCGGTTCATTTTAATAGGGTTGCAAGGAAGGAAATGAGATATAAAAGAACAAAGCTCATGTATGAATAAAGATTTTAAAGGCATCCGCTCCAGACTCTTGTGCTAAGAGAGGAGATGAATTGGCAGTGTGAAATGGTGATGCGAAAATCTTGGGCCTATGTGAGACACCCTGGGTAGCCAACCAAGGCAGAATGGATGGTAAGAAAAAATGGCTTGCTTTCTAGTAATGTAAAATGCTTTGGCCTAGACCCCGACTCATTAGGAAAAAAGCCAAATCTTGAGAGAAAGAAATTAATTTCTATTTTGGCTAAGATTTATAAAAGAGTTAATATAATTCTGTTAGGCTTCCTGAATCTGTAGAAAAGGTACTTGTGGCATAATTATGCTAAAGAACTGAAAAACAAGCCAGCCAGTGTATCACCTTAATATAAAAGAGGAAATGTTTAAGTGATGTTTAACATTCCTGTCATAATTAGTAGGATTTGAAACTGCTTGGCTTTGAATGATATTCTTGCACATTTCACTTTATATTTTAAACCAGCATAAAGTGGCTTTGTCTTACAATTACTTCTCTCTGATGCTTATTGTGCATCCTTGCAGATAATCTTAAAAATGCATTAAAAATAAATTACCGACTCCCTTATTCACTCGTTTCTTTTATTTGTGCGTTTTTTTAAAAAAAAATGATGCTACATTCTTCCATGGAATGGCTGTTTCTATTTCCCTTTATAATATAGTTGATAATACTATTCTTTTGCCTTGCAATGCAAATCCATCCAGGCTGAAGATCTGGATTCCCATTCTGGCACCTAGAGACAACTATTCGCCTATGAATATTTGTCTTGTTACCCACTAGGCTGTCTGCTCCATCTGAATGTTTTAAAACATTTTCTTAATTTAAAAAAAAAATTGGGCAAGCGTACAATAAAGCAAGGGACCATCCTTAAACAAAATCTTTATTCATAGCAATGAATGCTAATGGAACACACCTAGGCTTAATAGCAATAACTGTGAGAGGGATCTTGGAATCTTAGTGGACAACCAATTAAATATGAGCCAGTGGTGTGCGGCGGCAGCCAAAAAAGCCAAGGCAATCCTAAATTGCATTAACAGAGGGATACAATCAAGATCAAATCAGGTACTAATACCACTCTATAAAGCCTTAGTAAGACCACACATAGAATACTGCATCCACTTTTGGTCACCACACTATAAAAAAGATGTTGAGACTCTAGGAAGAGTGCAGAGAAGAGCAACTAAGATATTAGGGGACTGGAGGCTAAAATATGATGAAAGGTTGTAGGTATTTGGCGTGGCTACTCTAGTGAAGAGAAGGACCAGGGGAGACATGATAGCAGTCTTCCAATATTTGAGGGGCTGCCACAGAAAGGATGGGATCAAGCTATTTTCCAAGGCACCCGAAGACCAGACAAGGAATAATGGATGGAAACTGATCATGGAGAGATTCAACCTAGAAATAAGGAGAAATTTTCTGTCAGTGAGAACAATCAATGGAACAACTTGCCTTCGGAGGTTGTGGGAGCTTCATCACTGGAGGCTTTCAAGAAGAGATTGGACTACCATTTGTCAGAAGTGGTGTAGGGTCTCCTGCTTGAGTGGGGGGTTGGACTAGTTGACCTACAAGTTTCCTTCCAACTCTGTTAATCTGTAATTTAATAAATAGACTATGAGGAAGGAGGGAAGGTGCAACCCAATGATTTATTTTTAATGTACCCAAAAAAAGACAAATATGAATGGCTACAGAACATTCCAGGAGCTGGAGGATCTTCCTAGTTGACCGTTTGATACATGGATATTTTATGAATGATCACGCCCACTAGCCCAGCCATCTGTGTGAAATGCCCTTGAAATTTCTCAATCTTGAATTGTGCCCACTGATTTGCCAAAATTTCCCTTGCTGTGGGAAAATTAGCCACTAACACAGAGTAAGCAACTGTTTCTTCTTTTACACAGCAAAGCCCCTTGAGATTAATCAATTTGGAAGAGCAATGAAAAGATAACATTATTCTTTTCGTTATTTTGACAACTGCTGTCACTGTAATGGAGGAAAGAATGGCCAAGAAAAGCAGAACTGACTATAATTTTATTTTTTTTTTGTGCAGTCATCTCTTGCTTTGGAATTACATGTCTGCCATTGTTTTTTTCCTCTCTTTGCTGTTCAGACATTATTACTCTAATGAGATATAAAAAGCTAAGTTTATTACCAATTATAGTGCAGCACATCATTATTTTTAATCACTGTCGCAGGTGATTCCCCCCCCCTCTACTGTTAGCATGGCTTTGGTTTCCCTTCCTCTCTCTAGTCCTATTAATTGCCAGCCATCTGCCTGGAGTTATCCAACTTTTCTTTGTAGCAGTGCTACTAACTTGAGCAGGTAGTCAGGAATAATTCTACACTAATAGCCTGCCACATTTTAAGGAAGTTTTTCTGAATTTAAAAAAAAACACAAGAGCCTACATTCCGAAATTAATTTTAGTGCCTATTTCATACTGGATAGGAATGAACAAATGATGTAGTATTACATTCCTTTTAGTACATGGAACATTTGCTGCAATTGACTCTTATTTCTACTCTTATTTTCTTTTTGTCTTTCTTCATTTTATATTTAAAGCAGGAAACTAGTATGCTTATAGTGAACATCTTACAGAGATGTCGAAATTATGACATTAAAACCATTACAAATTTCCACAATACTACAATTGTAGGCTTAGACCTAGCACTGAGGTATTATCTGTCTGTCTGTCTGTCTGTCTGTCTGTCTGTCTATCTATCTATCTATCCCTAGCCATCTATCATCTCTATCATCTTCTATCTTCTATCATCTAATTAATTTGGAACTGCATACTAAGTGCACTGAAAACTGCTAAAAAAATATTATGCTAGCTGAGGAAGTTGAAATCTTATAGATACAACTATAGGGCACCATATAGAATAGAATAGAGTAGAGTAGAGTAGAATAGAATTCTTTACTGGCCAGGTGTGATTGGATACACAAGGAATTTGTCTTTGGTGCATATGATCTCAGTGTACATAAAAAGAAAAAAAAACATTAATCAAGAATCATAAGATACAATACTTAGTGAGTCATAGGTTACTAAATAAGCAATCAAATCATACTAGGAAACAAATAAAACAATATAAATTGAAAAGTTACAAGCAGCAAAATTATAGTAATAAGTGGGAGGAGATAGATAATAGGAAGGATGAGAAGAATAATAGTAATACAGTCTTAGTAAATAGTTTGACAAAGTTGTGGGAATTAGTTGTTTAGTAGAGTGATGGCATTCAGGGAAAAACTGTCCTTGTGTCTAATTGTTCTGGTGTGCAGGGCCCTATAGCATCGTTTTGAGGGTAGGAGTTGAAACAATTTATGTCCAGGATGTGAGGGATCTGTAGATATTTTTACAGTCCTCTTTTTGACTTGTGTAGTATACAGGTCCTCAATGGTAGGCAGGTTGGTAGCAATTGTTTTTTTCTGCAATTCTAATTATTCATTGAAGTCTGTGTCTGTCTTGTTTAGTTGCAGAACCAAATGAGACAGTTACTGTATAGAGGTGCAGATGACAGACTCAATAATTCCTCTGTAGAACTGGATCAGCAGCTCCTTGGGCAGTTTGAGCTTTCTGAGTTGGCGCAGAAAGAACATTCTTTGTTGTGCTTTTTTGATGACGTTTTTGATGTTAGGTGTCCATTTTAAGTCTTGAGATATGATAGAACCTAGAAACTTGAAGGAAATATGAGTTAAATTCTTGATTTTCTATTTATAGTTGTTATTATTACAAGTTTATTTACTTTTCCTTAGCATCATGCTTTAAACGCATAACTTAGAATTTCAGAATGCCTCTTACATAGCTGCTTACAAAGAGGTATTTCATAAATTCATTCTAGCAACAGAATGGTAAAAAAAGATCAAATGCATAAACGTCTTCAGAGGATATAAAACAGTCTGAGTAGATTAAAATATGAACCTTTGTAGAGCATTAAGAGAACCAGACACATACTTTCAAAAGACCAAATGTGAATTCCTTCAATAAAAAGTATAGTATATGCATGAAAATGTGAAAGAATAGGGCAATTTAACAATTTTTTTGGATTATTTTAAGGAATCCACTTATTCAGTTTAAAGTAACTCTCTTTGAATGGTATGATCCTGAACTAAGAGTTTAGGATTCCTCTACAAGAATAAATAAAGCATACCAAAGGCTGATATAGCATTATATCAATAAAAGATATAATAAATTAGGATAAAAAATGCAGAAAGATGAAGTGAAGAAATTTAAATTAGTGGTTATGCAAAAAACAAAAAAATTGTGGGTTTGCTATGTTAACATATATTTTCTTTTTTTGCATATGATCATAAATGCAAGGAGGCCATTATTTTATTGTGATTAAATCTTTTGAAAAGGACACACTTTCCTTTAATTAAAATTTATGGCTTAATCTTGATGCTTATGACATATGCCAGGATTGTGTAAACCACCTTGTCCTTTTTAACCTGTGACTTTTGGATAATTGATGGACATTTTAATGTAATGAGTCATTTTCTTAATTGCCAATTAGCAAAAAAGTCATTAGAACAAGAACAATTAAAGAGAAACACTACTTTTTATTGTCTTCATTTGTTACTCATCCCTTCCAGATATTTTGAAGAAACTGAAATGTGTCAAGTATTCAGTGAATAAAATGTTGAAGTTTTTTTTTTTTTGCCAAGGGAGATCTAATTTAATCCCATTTTTCTTGGAGAGATGTTTACAGTCTGGTTTTTCTCACTTTTCCATTGCTTAATCTGAGTTTGGAAAGTGAGCGCATGCAATTAGGCAGAACGCTAAAATTAATTATCTCAATATGTGCAAGTAAAAATTATATAATAATTCTCTTTGGAGAACAGATGTTGTATTTATTGATAAAATTGAATCTTCCATACCAAAATTAATATATTTAGCCGATGAGTCTTGAATCTTTTCTAGGTATAGTATTATTTGGCTTAAGTCTGAATTGATGCCTCTGGGGGTTATTAAACTCTAAAAATGATTTTTTTAAAGATAGATTGGTTTGTCTTCAGCTGTGAATACCTAGGGATATACCTAAGATTATTAAACTTGTAAAATATATGTTCATAAAAATGTTTAGGGTTTCCCCCCCCCCCCACAGTGTTTAAGATGTTAAGTTCAAGAAATTCCCTTCCTTGTTTTTGTTTTGTGAAATAGTTTCAAATGCCAGTTGGGGAAGATTTTAAATTTCCAGATTTTTCTCATAAAGGGAATTTATCAGTCTCACATAAGGGGATGGCAAGCCTTGTCTTGAACATTTAGTTCCAGCTATCACAAATTGCAATATATATAAATTGATGACACAATAGCAGTGTTCCAATATTTGAGGGGTTGCCACAAAGAAGAGAGGTTCATTCTTTTCTCCAAAGCATCTGAAAGCAGAACAAGAAGCAGTGGATGGAAACTAATCAAGGAGAGAACCAACCTAGAACTAAGGAGAAATTTCTGATGGTTAGAACAATTAATCAGTGGAATGACTTGCCTCCGGAAGTTGTGGGTGCTCCAACACTGAAGGTTTGTAAGAAGAGACTGGACAACCATTTATCTGAAATGGTATAGGGCAGAAGTGTCAAACTCAATTTGATTGAGGGCTGCATCAGGGTTGTATTTGACCTTGGGGGCCAGGGTGGGTGTGGCCAGCTTGACGTCACTTATTTCACCGGGGGGGGGGGGCACTTGTGGTGACCCAAGCGGTTTGCCAGTGAAAATGGGCTCCCAAGCTCCGTTTTGGCTGTGATGGCCTCTTGCAACCCTCTGCCAGCAAAAACAAAGTTTTGGAGGGCCGCACGCAGCCCTCCTAAGCTTCGTTTTCACTGGGAGAGGCACTGAGGGCCAGTCCTTGGCTGTTTCCAGGGCAGCCCTGCAGGCCAGATCCAGACATCCCATGGGCCAGATCCCATGTCTTTTAGTCCAACCCTATACCAAGGGGGTTGGACTAGAAGACTTCCAAGGTCCTTTCCAACTCTGTTCTTCTGTTATATGGCAATTTTTGGAAGGAAAGGGTTGAAATCAAATACCTTAAGAAGTATGGAATTGTCATATTTTCTCTATTATTTAGAAGGGAGGCAAGTCATACAACTTCATACCATCTGCAATTTGGCCTCTATGATTGATTATGCTGTTATGGAGAAATCCAAATCAGAAAACAGCAAGCAACCTGTTTGTTGGAGAATCTGGGTGGGCTATAGACTATCGGTAGTTATCATACTTTTAAAAAAAGTTAGCTCATTTTAAGAAATAAAATTAAATTAGTAGGCACCGAAAATTGATATTTGATACGTCTGATTGGTGTAGCCTTCATAATTCCAGAGAAATAGATGCAATGAAAATTACAGAGATTGTAGAGATTATACTTAATAAGATGCCTTAAAAAACTGTAAAACCACTCAGACACACACATTATTTTATTTTCTCCATGCACACTGGATATAAAAAATAGTAAGTGAATTCGTAAATAAATAAATTACTTGATGTTAGATTTAAAAAATACTTGAAATTCACCATGGTCAAATAATTTGATTTAGAGGTAAACTTCAAATCAGAGGTGGGTTTCAGCAGATTCTGACCAGTTCTAGAGAAATGATAGCAGAAATTTTGAGTAGTTTGGAGAACTGGTAGTAAAAATTCTGACTGGCCCTGCCCCCATCTATTCTCTGCCTCCCAAGTCCCAGCTGATCGGGGGGAATGGGGATTTTGCAGTAACCTTCCCCTGCCACACCACCAAGCTATGCCCACCAAGCCATGCCATGCCATGCCATGCCACGCCCACCAAACCACGCCCACAGAACCGGTAGTAAAAAAAGTTTAAACCTACCACTGCTTCAAATCTTTTGGTCACTGTAGTAAGACAGGCAGAGCCTGGGGGAAGAGTCAAGGAAGTCTAAGTCCAGCCCCTCTTAAATTCTGTTAACTCTTAGCTAGCACCAATGTAGCACTGACTGTAAATTTATTAGATTGTGTATAAGCATGAGCAATAAATCAGTTTACCGGTCTCTGGAATGGTATTGTTATGCAATTGGGTTGCATAACATTCTCAGAGACTCTTCCCATCCTGCTTACAATCTTTTTGGACTGTTGCCTTCTGGCAGAAGATACAGAACAATTAAAACTCGGACCACACATTTTCTGAATAGTTTTTATCCCAGAGCTATAATTGCACTCAACAATGAACTAAAGGGCCACCATCAGTGAGCTGTTGGACAGCATTACTTGGTTTGTTCTGTGGATGTTTGGGTGGTTTAGGGGTGGGGAATTTGTGGTGGGTGGGGGGGTGTTTGGGGATTGTTATGTGTGTTGGACCTGGTCTTTGGGTGTTAATTGAATTTCATTGTATGGGTATACTGTGTATATATGTACAATGACAATCATTATTTATTATTATCAATAAATCAGTTTAATTGGAATTTATTGTGTGGTCGCATATGAAGATCTTCAGTCATCCAGGTCATGGTTGTCCCAAAGGTGCTTTTTTCAAGAGGCAACTGGACTTTCTGGTTTTTCTTATTGTGTGGTCTGATTCTTTGTACCCAATAGTCTGGGTATTTGTGCTGAATAAATGCCCTAAAGTGGCAATCAGTGGCCCTTCCTCCATGTCAGGTTGGCCCTAGATAGGTAAAGGACTTCTTCAAAACTCTGTGGCTGAAGAGCCCTTTAGTTTAAGCATTAGTGTAAGTAGTATGCTCCCCTGTCATATAGTCATAGATCTGGTATTAATTATCCTGCTTTGAATTAACCTGAATTTGAGGCTCCCTAAGCCAAAGCAAATATGCATTTGTCGAGTTGCTGTGTGGCAAGCAGTGTGTATTAGGAATTAGGCAATATGCTTTACAACAAAGAGACTGTTAATCAGCTGCAATTGGTGACCTCATCTGGTAGGAAGTAGTTTATCTTAAGACGGAAACTAACACATTTTTCTTTTTTTATTATATATGCTCATTTCCAACGTCTTTGAAAAGAGCAGCAATCTTAGCAATCATCATTTGCTTATGAATTATAGATGGGATAAGCTTTCACTATATGTTCCTATATCCTGAGTTGTCTATTAGTTTCAAGACACAAGAGTATATGATGTTTCATAAATCTCATCATTCTTGACCTTTTATGCATCTTATGCTGTTATTGATTGCAAAAAATGTTTTTCCCATCCACCCACCCCTCTGTATTAGCATTCAGGAATCTCTGCATCAGAAAATGTAGTTTCCATGATATTTGAGTAAATCAGCATGAGATTATTCTGAAGAAGAAAAAATGACATCAGAATAGCACTCACCTTTTTTTTTCTCCAGCAATTTCTTGGGCTTGGTGAATTTTACTGAAAAAATACTGTGACAATAACTGTTCAATGTGTGAGCCTTTCATGTAGAGAGAGAAAGATATTACTGTCCATCAGTGGCAGAAATGAATTATGAATATTATCTCTAGTTCTTTAACTGTAACTTTTTATTTTTGAGCACATGAACCAATTCAGCTGCAATTTATCAACCATTTATAAGTTGATAATTGCACAACTTTGTATAGACTAGCAACTCCAAAGCTCTCATACCTTTGCACTGTCCACAAATGTATTACAGTATTTTTTGGAGTATAAAACACCCCTTTTCCCCCCCCTAAAAGGGGGTGA
The DNA here is from genome assembly GCA_012654045.1 of Ptyas mucosa. Classification (NCBI taxonomy): domain Eukaryota; kingdom Metazoa; phylum Chordata; class Lepidosauria; order Squamata; family Colubridae; genus Ptyas; species Ptyas mucosa. The sequence goes on from WNWU01000021.1 coordinate 1,674,150, forward strand.
AAATTTAGATGCATTTTATACACCGAATAAAATGCCCCCACCTTTGGCCTCTGCCTCGCAAGAGCAAGAAGAAACAGCTCGTTTCAGCTTCAGCACAGCCTAATTAGCACAAGTTGATTGGATCAGCCTCCCGACTCTTGGCTGTTTTGTGCAGGCCTCTGCTGCTTGCTGCAAGGAGGTAAATTGCTGGGAGCAGATATATTTTTTCTTGTGCTAATCAAGCTATGCTGAAAATGAAAATGAAAGTAAAGCAGGCTATTTGCTGTTTGCTGCAACGAGGCAAAATTGCTGGGAGGCAGATTTCTTTTTCTTGTTTTCCTCACCAAAAAAGGGAGGTGCACCTTATACTCTGAAAAATATGGTAATTATGTATTAAGAATCGTCACCAAATCCTTTATAAATGTTGAACAGCAAAGAAGGAAGTCCTAGAATATGCCACTCAACACTTGTCTGTGGAAATTCTCAGTCATGGTTGTCCCAAAGATGCTTTTTTCAAAAGGCAATTGGACTTTTTTTTTTTAAAGACATTTTGCTTCTCATCGGAGAAACTTCTTCAGTTCTGACTTCTTCAGTTCTGAAGTCAGAACTGAAGAACCTTCTTCGATGAGAAGCAAAACGACTTCAGGGAAAAATAAAGGAAGTCCAGTTGACTTTTGAAAAAAAGCACCTTTGGGACCACTCAACACTTCCTTCCAGTGTGACTTGTTAGGTATAATTATTCAATCACATTTGTGTCCATCTTCTGGTGGCATAGTCCAGTTCATATTTTCCCATCTTCTCCCATTTTATAAGAGGCTTCATCAAAGGCTTTACTGAAATCAAGATAATCCAAGATAACCCATGGCTACCGCATTCCTATGATCAACTAAACCGAACATTCTATTTAAAAAAACATGACCAGGTTGACTTCTTTGATAAAATTATACTACCTGCTACACAGCCATGGATTCTCTCCTAAATATTTAAAAATAAAAGTTTAATAGTCTGTTCCAGTGTTTAATGTGGCATCAGTATCACAACAACATGCCTATCTAGATTCTCTCTGTTTCCTTTTATGAAGGGAAGAATAATATTTGCCCTTCTCAAGTTCCCCCATGCCATCCTCTGTGATGTCTCAAAGATCTCAGAAAGGGCTTTCAAGATGACCTCTGCAAGCTCTTTGGATGTCAGTGAACTATCAGTCACATCCATACTACGTTGAAGCTAATAGGTGCATTTCATTAGGATTGCAAATTTAATAAATTGTTCCTGGTGCAGACAAATAAGACTGCACAGCACAGCAAATTGAAAACGTGCAAGAGGAAAGTGCATATTTGTATACAAGCCACCTATAAATTAATTACTCATTAAAGTACTCAGAATTAGATACCAGAGATAGCATCTTCATTTTTTTTAAATTTTCAGCCTATCCTGTTGTTCAAATGACATGCATCTTCTTTCAGAAGTTATAACAGCTCTGAAAAAAGTGAGTTATGACTATTTTTCACACTTATGACCATTGCAGCATCCCCATGTCATGTGATTTACATTTGGATGCTTGACAAATGATTCCTATTTATGGTGGTTGCAGTGTCCTGGGGTCATGAGATCACCTTTTGTGAACTTCAAAGTCAATGGGAAAGCCAGTTTCTCTTAACAACGGTGGTACTAATTTAACAATTGCAGTGATTCACTTAACAAATGAGGCAAGAAAAATCATAAAATGGGGTAAAACTCACTTAATTTTTAATTTTTCACTTAGCAACATAAATTTTGGGTTCAATTGTGGTCATAAGTCAAGGACTACCTGTATTTGTAAAAACAATAGAAGTAGGATATAAATTAATTTTTTTAAAAAAAAAGTTAGTACAATTGTACTTATATAGCCTTTGTTATTATGACTTCTGTGTTATTCTTGTTACTGCCAGACACTATCCTCAGATATGTTGTGGCTGTGTGATATTTTCATAGATATTTTCTCTGGGATCCCAACAATATTTTTTAACATTAATCTTAAGACATGGTTTATTTGTTTGACATGTGATATATATTCCACTTTATTCATATACTACCTAACATGACTAACAATAACCATTTCCAAAAGCCAGTGACAACTTTGTATATATTAAATTACAAAGGCAGTAAGTTAAAAGTACTGCAAGACTTCCAGTAAAATCCACATATTTACACAAGGCATGATTAAAAAATTAGTCAGCTCAATACAATCAATACTTTGTCTCAATAAAAATATTGTTACCTGATGCTGATAGAAAATCAAAGTAGCTGAGCCAGTCATTGGATATACAGGACATTAGATATTTATTTTTTAAAAACTGTACTTGTTTATATTTTTTCTTTCTAATCAGTTCATGCAATAAAAATAAATAAATCTCAGAGGAAACTTTAGCTAAATCTACATTGGCCAATTTTCTTTCAAGGTATCCACAAACTGCTTTCTGAACCTTTGAAATAAATTGTGCAGCACTGGAAAAGCAAATCACACCCCCCCTTCAAAAACGAACAAACCATGGTATACTTGAATTCAATTTCATCTGTTGTACTAGTAGTGGTATATCTAATTTGAAGTTATTCATTTGGAACTCTTTGTAATCTGTTTGTATCCTTATAATACTGCCATCAAAACTGCTCATGTGGCTCTTTCTTGTATTTGAAAATAATTCCCCATACAATTAGACATGCGCAAAAACTTTTCCATAGTTGTGAAAATAGAGAAGCTCTGGCATTATGTTTCTATTTGCCTGTCTGTCCTTGATCCAAAATACGCATGTTTGGGTGTGAGATGAATCTGGAAATAAACATGCGTTCATTCACTTTTTAATTTGCTGAATTCATATTCACAATGTAATTTACAGTAGGAGGAAAGTTTGTGCACACTTTGGTTTTGAGAAAGCTGTGAATGGAAAAAAGATACAGATGTTTCAAACAGATTTTGGATAAAGTGCTTGGACTAATTCCATAGACTGAAGCAAGTTATTCTGAGGTTGCAACCAACTCAGCATTACAGAGATTTACACAAAACAACCATGACCTTCTGTAGCTTTTCTTTTCTGGCTAAAAAACGAAACCCATAAAATCTTTCTGAGACTTGTGCTTCATAATACATTGACATTATAGCAATCTTTCCACCAGAGTTCACTTCACAGCTTCCTGTCTGAGAGCCTTTGGATGAATTATTGATTTCCGTCTTTAGTTCATCTTTTTTATTCTGTAGCGATTGAGACAGTGAACAATGAAAACAAATTATTTCCCATATGTAATAATAAAGATGCAAATCCAAAAAGATCCTAAAATCACCACAAAATAGAACTGTTTGAAGTCAAATACCAGCTGAACTTAATCTGCCAGCCTTTTCATTGCAAAGCTTCATCCAAGTAAAATGGATCTGACTTGGCACAGTAAGAAGAAATAAGGAATCTTGGCTCTTCAATAGAAAAATAACCCAGTATTCAATTGCTATTATTTTATTATTTTTATTTATTTATTATTAAATTTATATGCTGCTCGCCTCACTATATGGCTATCACCTTGACTTTTTTTAACTTCCTCAGACACCTTTGCCTTTCTTCATTCATCCTCTTACATTGGAAGAACAGAGGGAAATAAACTTGTAACTGTGATTTATGAATAAGAGAAGTTAATTGGTATGCAGACAAGGAATCCCTTAATTTTATAAATCAGGTACTTATTCTACAAATAGTTATTTTAATCAGCACAGTAATTAGAATACTTTATTGGCCAAGTGTGATTAGACACACAAGGAATTTGTCTCTGGTGCAGAAGCTCTGTGTACATGCAAAGCAACAGAGTAATAATAAGTGTCTCCTTAATTCCATGTTGCTTCTCTCCTTGATTAGTTTCCATCCATTGTTTCTTGTCCTGCCCTCTGGTGTTTTGGAAAATAAATTGAGCCCTCATCATTGTGGCAGCCTCTAAAATATTGGAATACTGCTATCATGTCTCTCCTACTCCTTCTTTTCTCTAGACTAGCCAAACCTAAATTCTGCAACCGTTCTTCATATGTTTTAATCTCAGGGCCGTTAATCATCTTAGTTGCTCTTCTTTGCACTTTTTCCAAAGTCTCAACATCTTTTTTGTAATGTGTGACCAAAACTGGATGCAGTATTCCACATGTGGTGTTACTAAGGCTTTATAAAGTAATTATTCAGTGATTTTGATTATGTGCCTCTATTTATACAATCAAGGATTATATTTTTGGCAGCTGCTGCACATTGCTGACTCATGTTTAAGTGATCGTCCACTAGGACTCCAAGGTCCCTCTCACAGTTACTGTTTTGAGATAGCTTTTGTCTAATCTGTACTTGTATTTTTGGTTTTTCCTGCCCAGGTGTAAAACCTTGCTTTTCTCCATATTAAATGTAATTTTGTCGGATAGAATCCATTGTTCAAGTCTATCAAGATATGTTTGGATTCTGAGCTTTTCTTCTGTGGTGTTGGCTATTCCTGCCAGCTAAGTATCATCTGCAAATTTGATGAGTTCCCCTTCTATTCCCTCATCTGTTATTTGTGAAGATATTGAAGAGTACTGAGCCCAAGATGGAACCTTGTGGTACCCCACTGCTTATTTTCCTCTGTGTAGATGTAGTTCCATTAAGAACTACTGGTTGAGTATGGCTTGTCAGACAGTTACAAATCTATCTGCTGGTGATGCTGTCTATCCAATATTTTTCTAGCCTACCAAGAATTAGATTGTGGTCTACTTTGTCAAATGCCTTGCTGAAATCTAAATATACTATGTCCACAGCATTTCACTAGTCTACTAATTTAGTTACTTTGTCAAAGAATGAAGTAAGATTGGTTTGGCATGAACTGTTTTTAACAAAACTATGCTGGCTTTATTTGTTTCTAGATGTTCACAGATCTGTTTTTTTTATTATTAATGTTTCCAGTATCTTCCCAGGTATTAATGTTAAGCTGATTGGTCTGTAGTTTCATGTTTTTTCCCTGTTTTTTGAAGAAGGGAACCACATCAGCTCTTTTCTAATCCTCTGGTAGTTCCCCAATGCTCCAAGATTTTTTAAAGATATGATACAATGGCTCTGAGAGAACATCTGCCAGCTCCCTCAGAATTCTGGGATGCAATCCACCAGGTCCTGAGGATTTATATTTATCGAGGTCAGACAGGTGTTCTCTTACCATTACCATTATAATCATAATAATGATATCAGAAAGAGGGGGTAGTAAAGAAAATGAGAAGGATAATAACAATACTACAGCTATACCCCATGGGTAAATATACCTTGGATGTAAAATAGTATTGTGAGAATTAGATGTTCAGCATCCCTTGTGAGGGCACAAGGGAAAGAAACTGTCCCTGTGTCTAGTTGTTTTGACAGACATTGCCCTATAGTGGGGTCCTGAAGAGAGGAGTTGAAACAGTTTATGTCCAGGATATAAGGGGTCTTTAAATGTTTTCTTAGCCTAAGCTGCACAATATACAGGGCTTCTATGGAAGCCAGGCTGGTTGCAATAGTTTTTTCTGCAGTCCTAACTATCCACAGGAGTCTGTATCTGTCCTGTTTGGTTGCTGTATCAAATCAAATAGTTATAGACAGTTATAGACTATACAAATGCAGACTCAATAATTCCTTTGTAGAACTGTATCAACAGTTCCTGGGGCAGTCTGAACTTCCCGAGTTGACGCCGGAAGAACATTCTTTGCTGTGCCTTTTTAATTACAGTTCTAATGTTAGGTGTTCATTTGAAATCCCAGGAGATTATAGAACCCAAAAACTTGAAGGATTCTACTGCTGATACTGTGCTGTCAAATAATAGTAAGAGGTGATAGAATAAAAGGGCTCCTCCTAAAATCTACTCTCATCGCTACAGCTTTAAGCTTTAAGCATGTTCAGCTCAGGGGTGAAATTCAATTTTTTTTTACTACTGGTTCTGTAGGCGTGGCTTGGTGGGCATGGTGTGACTTGGTAGGCATGGCAGGGAAGGATACTGCAAAATCTCTATTCCCACCTCACTCTGGGGCCAGCCAGAGGTGGTATTTGCTGGTTCTCCGAACTACTCAAAATTCCGCTACCGGTTCTCCGAACTGCTCAAAATTTCCGCTACCGGTTCTCCAGAACCTGTCAGATCCTGCTGGATTTCACCCCTGGTTCAGCTCCAGATTGTTCCGGCACTTCTATCTTTTTTCTCCTCTTGGATGACTGAAAACTATTAGAGCATGCTTTTGAGAAGAAAAAAAATGTTTAAAGGAAAATGGTTAATGGTTAACCTGTTGTTCTTTTTCCTGGTTCTCTAGCCAACAATTTTAAAATATTAAGTAATAATAAAATAGATGCATACTACCATGACTCTGAAACTGAATCAAGCGCTTTCTAATTTTTGTTTTGAATTTTTGTAGATGTCTTGTTCTTCTATCAAAATGCAGGATGCACCTAGCTCCTTTTTTTGTGCAAAAAAGGCCAATAAGAGATTAGATTTTTCTTCATAAAGCCTGCTCATGCAATCCATGTCCATTTTCTGTTTCTAACACAACTTCTTTTCCCCCTGAAAACTCCTCCACAGAAGAAAAGTATAACTCATTAAGCTTCTTTATGAGGCATAGAGTAGTGCTGTGAGCTTAAATACTGTGAACCACTGATTTCTTCAAGGTCTTTTATTTTCATTGAACAATCCTCCCTCCGCATATGTTCATGCCCATCCCAGCACACTAGTCTGCAGGGTATATGTGACATGGATGCAGGAGTTTATCATGGGTTAGTTTTGAGAAACAGTCTAAAAACCAGCATGAAAAATACACATAGTTCTCAATTTACAGTGATTGTTTGACGTTACAACAGCACTGAAAAAAGTGACTTATGATTAGCTTTTACACTTACAAGAGTTGCAATATTCCCATGGTCATGTGATCAAAGTTTGGGCGCTTGGCAGCTGGCATGTACTGAAGATAGTTGCACCAAACCCAGGGTCATATGATGACCACTTATAAACTTTCCAGCCAGCTTCTGATCTGCAAAGTAATGGGGGGGGGGGGGGCCAAATTTGCTTAACGACTGCATGATTCACTTAACAACTGCAGTGATTCGCTTAACAACTGTGGCAAAAAAGGTAATAAAATGGGACAAAATTCACTTAGCAACTGCCTTGCTTAGCAACTGAAATTTGGGGCTCAGTTGTGGTCATAAATTGAGAACTGCCTGTAAACACACAAAGTGCTCAGCAATGGGATGGGATAGGATAGGATAGGATAGGATAAGATAGGATAGAGCAGAGCAGAGCAGAGCAGAACAGAATAATTCTTCATTAGCCATGTGTGATCGGACACACAAGGAATTCATCTCTGGTGCATAAGCTCTCAGTGTACATATAAAAGCAACAAGTGATAAATCATGATAATAATCATCATAAAATACATTCATCATAAATCCATAAGATACAATACTTAGTGACAGTCATAGGATACTAAATAAGCAATCAACATAAATCATACTAGGATACTAAATAAAGCAATATAAATCGTAAGATACAAGCAACAAAGTTATAGTCATACGAAGATAAGGAAATAGATAATAGGAAAGAAGAGAAGGATAACAGTAATACATTCCTACTAGGTAGTTTGCGTGTTGTGCAAATTAGTTATTTAGCAGTGTGATGGCATGGGGGAAATAACTGTCCTTGTGTCTAGGTTTTTTTTTGGCATGCAATGCCCTATAGCAGTAATGGTGAACTGTTTCAGCACCGAGTGCCCAAACTGGAATGCGCACATGCGTGCACACATGTGTGTGTGGGAAACGTGAAGACCAGGTAGCCAGTGCGCATGAAGAGCAGCTGGTGATGGTACGTGTGCCCACAGAGAGGACTCTGTGTGCCACCTCTGGTACGTGTGCCGTAGGGTCGCCATCAAGGCCCTATAGTGTTGTCTTGAGGGCAGAAATTGAAACATTTTATGTCCAGGATGTGAGGGGTCTGTAGATATTTTCACAGCCCTCTTTCTGGGACATGGCAGTTTACAGGTGCTCAATGGAAGGCAGGCTGATACAAACTGCTTGACTATATCTTTCCAGAAACCTGATCCTCTCCCCAGTTGCACTGTAAGCCCAATCCAATGCTACAAAATTTCATAAACAGAGGTGGAGGAATATCATCCTGTTGCTTGCAGGCACCGTAATATCTTTTCATGAAGCTTTCTGTGTTCACTGGTGAAAACTGAAGGTGACTGTATAGATGCAGCATTAGGTGCATGTTCTAACTCTAACTCTAACCCTTGAATACTATTCATTTCTTTAATGTAACAGGACAGTCAAGTTAGTCTATGATAGCCAAAATTCAGATAGACTCTGTAATAATACTAATACATTTTATTATACAGGATAGGTTTTATGAGTTGTCTTAAATCCACCCATTAAGCTCCATGTATCTAAGGCTCGGCTGGCAAAATCTTATGCCCATTATATTAAAAAAGCTTAAATGTCTTAAAAGCTACTACTGGTCTCTGAAATTTGGCATTTCTCACTGGTAGCTAAAATAGTCAAATTTGTCAAGTGATTCCCCTGAGAATGTTTTGGCTCAGTTGGTTTATTTATTTATAAAATATCTGCTTTTCATTATTACCATACTAACATCAAAGCAGAATACAAAATGGCATTAAAAAACCATAGCATTATAACATCTTAAATCCAAAACAGGAACAAAGAGATGCATAGCAATATAGATTCAATTAAAAGCCTGGTGAACAAATTAAGATTACCGCTGGCTCTGAAAACTTCTAAGGCTTAGTGACAGCTTTAACTGTATACTGAAATTTTCTCATGGTATTATATCTGCCATGACTCATGCAAGTTATCCCTTATTATTGTGGTTGAAACTGAATCAGATAAGTTTGATAGTCACTCATGTCATTTGATCATGTGATTCTGTTTCTCTCTCTCTCTCTCTCTCTCTCTCTCTCTCTCTCTCTCTCTCTCTCTCTATATATATATATATATATATATATATATGA
>WNWU01000021.1:1683220-1705846 GCA_012654045.1 Ptyas mucosa
CTCTCTCTCTCTATATATATATATATATATATATATATATATGAAATAAAATACAGAATGTTGAATGGCCCTAAAAGCAGCTTTGTATTTTAATCATGTAGTGGGATTTGCAGTATTATAAATGCATATCAATGCCCAAGGCAGAAATCCTGCAGAACTTGAAAGGTGTAAGCTTAGTTGTGTCTTGTATGAAGTTATTTTTGCCTTTTGGCAAAATGTATGTACTATACGCTCTGTCACATTCTTTAATTCGGTTTCCCCTCCCTCCTCTCTGTTGTTACAGCAGCCTGGCTGTTGTTTCTCCCCAATAGTAAAACCTTGACTTGCAGGTGGGAACAAATGCTGTCTAAGCCAAGCAGGGTCCAGGTGCAGAATCCAAAGTCATACATGATTTGCTGGGAAGGGACAGCAGAGAGCTAAATGAGTCTGGATCTGATACTGAATAACGGCTGCACCTGTTTCTTCTGATTATATCAGGGGAAGGTCTGAGCCCAAACTCAGCAAAATCGACGCAAGTTAACTTGTAACCTTGCCGTTGAGTTGCCACACTTGAGACCAGGGGTGGGTTCTACCTACCTTTACTACCGGTTTGCAACGGGAGTGTGCGGTCATCAATTATGACATCTGGTGGTGTGGCAACCTCCTGCCACTTTTACTACCGGTTCTAAAGAACCGGACAGAACAACCCACCACTGCTTGAAACCCAGAAAGATAAAAACCCTCAGTAGCCTTTTCTGTGTGTACTGCTTAGCATCCGGCTAGGTGGCTAAGACGCTGATCAGAAAGGTTGGCAGTTCAGCAGTTCGAATCCCTACTATAGGTCTCCTACGTGAGCAGCGGTTGGACTAGATGACCTCCAAGATCCCTTCCAACTCTGTCTCTGAGGGCTCAGCCTTCATCTTCCAAAAGCCATTTAAAAGGGAGCGGGGGAGGTTTCTCACTCATAGCCCTAGGAAATGGTCTTCTTTCCCCATAGCAGCCCAACACGGCAGATAAGGGTTTTTCCCCCCCTCATAGCTGATTGTGACAGGGGACCCCCCCACTTCCTAACTACCCTGCTGACTGCTGACTCACTGGTTCTCCCCCATTTTTCCCAAGCTCTGTGAAACGAGCATTCAGGTGGTTGGAGAAAGAACAGTAGAAAAGCTTTTGGGGGGGGGGGGGACTTTCAGAAACAGTGGAAAATTCTGTCCAGGCTGCTTAAAACGGCCGTGCGGGTGTAAAACAACCCTATTAATATATCTCTTCTCGTCCCTGCAGCTAAAGCTTCGCCTGCTTTAGGCAGGCTTAGAAAGAAAGCCAGTGCTGTTCCCCGCCTGGCAATGCTTTAAGGAGAATTAGGGGCTAGAGGCAGCTGATATTCTCATCTCTGCTACAGGTGAGGCTGTCAGAAAGACTTTTTGGCAGGCACGCAACGCCTTCTCCTCAGGCTCTCCGGCACTAATGAGAGACGCGGCTCTACTGCCCAGGGAAGCAAAGCCTCTCGTTTTCTACACACACTCCGCTGCTGGCGGATACGCACGTATGGGTGGCTTGGCATCCTGGGCGCGGAAGTTCTGCCGCTAGCCCGGCTAAAGCCGCCGGTTTTTGTTTTTGTTTTTTTTAAAAAATTATTATTTTTCCTATGGGAAGCGCGCTTCTGTCTGGGGAGGGGAGACGACTAGGGGGAGACTCTCTGCCCCGCCAAAACCAATGGCTCGAAAGCGGCTCCTCTCTCACCCGTTCCCCACTCCCCCAAACACCTCCCTCCCCCCCTTTGCAAACGTGGCGTGCCATTTGGGCGGGAAATGCCTGGAACGCAATAAAGCCCACCCACTCACCTCCCGCTGGCAGGCTGGCTAATGGGGTGAGCGGAGAGAGAGGCGGAGAAGCAGGAGGGGAGCCGAGCGGATAGTAGCCCTCCGAAAGAAGGGGGCTGAGGGGAAAGTGCATGTGCTACGGCATGCTGCAGACGCCCCTCGCTCGCTCGCTCGCTCGTTCGTTTGGCTTCCCTCCTCCCGCCGTCTCCTCGGCGCTCGCTCGCTCGCTCTCTCTCCCGTCTAGCTTGACGCAGGCGGCAGCTCGCGATCGCCCTTTGCAAGCCCGCCGTCGGTGAAGCTGGGCGCCGGTGGGGCGCCGCCGAAATCAGGATGGTGGGGCTTCTCCTTTCCTCCGCGTAGCTCTGCCGAAACGACGCGAAAGCGAAGCGGCAGCGGATTCTTTGCCAAGCCAGGCTGGAGGCGTGCGTTGAAGGGCGAACGGGATCTGCTAGCGGCGGCGGCGGCAGCAGCAGGTCGCTCGGAGCAGCGATTGGCAAAGTTGGCTTGAAGTGGGACAAGCGGCAGGCGGCGGCGGCGGCGGCGGCTACTCGGCGGGGCGGGGGGCAAAGTTGCGACGAGAGGAGCGGGGGGCGCAGGCAGGAGCCCCAGGGAGGAGGAGGAGGTGGTGGTGGAGGAGGAAGAGGTGGAGGTTGAGGATGGGGACGCTGCGGGATTTACAATATGCCTTGCAAGAAAAGATCGAGGAGCTCCGGCAGCGAGATGCGCTCATCGACGAGCTGGAACTGGAGCTGGATCAGAAGGACGAGCTGATCCAGAAGCTGCAGAACGAGCTGGACAAGTACCGCTCCGTGATCCGGCCCGCCACCCAACAGGCGCATCAGCAAAGCTCCGGCACCTTGCAGGGCGAGCAGAGGACCAAGAGGCAGGCCATTTCCGCCGAGCCCACGGCTTTTGACATCCAGGACCTCAGCCATGTCACCCTGCCTTTCTACCCCAAGAGCCCACAGTAAGCCGTTGTGTCCGTGTGGCGTCCCTGTGGTGTGGTCGATCTCGCTCTCTTCCCCCCCTTGTCTCTGTCTCTGTCGCCCGTGCTCTCCTTCCACTCCGCCCTGTGGATCTGCCGCCTGCTTTCCATCGCTTCTCATCTTCAGAAATCGCTTCTCCCTTCCCGCCGCCCCACTCTGCCTCTTCCTCCCCCCCTCCTAAGCCCTAAACTCTTGGCATCTGGTGGGCTGCCACCTTTCTAAGGCCACATCCAACCTTCAGCATTTCTCTGTGCTCTTGTCAGGTATCGAGGTACCTCGGTGTCCCCTTCCCGGGGGAGGAATTTTTCTTCCCCCTAGAGTGTGAAAATGCTGTGTCTGTTTCCCTCTTCCCAAATTATCACAACAGCATCGTCAGACTGGCTCTCTACCAGCGTGGTATGTGTTTCTATCTGGGGTTTTTTTTTTTGGTGGTGGTGGTGGTTTCGGTTATGGCTTCTTGCCCTGGTGGTTTGGAGGTAGGAACCAAATTCCCTAACTTGAAGATTTTGGGGGGCGGGGGGGGGGGGGGGCTTGGAGGGTTTCCATTCACTCTGTCTGGGAGTTATCTATTTATTTAAGGGCAGCCAAAGAGCCTGGCATCTTCATAGACCATCAGGTTTGTTTGTTAGAGTAAGAGATGGGTAGGTTTTAAGGTGTCCTAAGACTCTTTGCTGTCTTGTGTACAAGAGACTAACTCAACTAATCCCCTGGGAAATGTTGGCTGAAGCAAAAGGCTTTGACCCTGAGGCTAGTTTCCTCTGGTGACTGGGCACGGACAGGCAAAATTCTGTAAAGGAATTTCTATTTTTTTAAAATGACCTTTTAAAAAGTGATCTGACACCCTTCCGGGCTGTTTCCGAGGAGTGCAACTGCTACCCATAAGGGGACAAGGTGGGAGAGAGCTGTCACCAAACGATGGTTAAGTAGGGTTAAAAAGAAAGCAGATGAAAAAATATCACTATCTTCTTCTCCTCTGTCACTTTCTCCTTTCATTTTCAAATGAGAGTAGAGCATAAAAGGCTTGTATACAGCCTTGTCTTGCAGCGCTTCGGGGTTTTTTTCCTGTGCCTGAAAATACTGAAGTTTCTCCTACCATTTCCGAGAAGAGTTTAGCTTTGCTTTAATCCCTCTCACCTTTTGAGTGGTTGCATTTTTTTTCTCCTTTTCTGGTTGGGGGGGGGGGAAGGCTTTGAATCACTTTATTCTTCCATCCTAAGCTTTGTCTGCTATTCCTTACTGGTCTCTTGAGTGGGGCAGGGGATGGGGTAAAGCAGCAGAGAAAGATCAGAAATTCCTGAGATCATGGTTTACCATTTCTCAAAGAAAGAAGTCAAATCCCTTTAGCCTCCTTCTCCTTCTAATCCTAGCTGCGGAGAGAGGCTTGTTGCAATGATTTGATAATGAGGGGAAGACATGCTACACACACTTTGCATTTCTCTATTACTATATCACGTGTACCACTCAAGCCCTACCACTCCAAATGTGCCCCGTGCCTATGCAGCAGTCTGAGCATGCCGAATGAGAATGTGGGTTTCCTCTATGCTCCTCCCTACTCCAGAAGAAACCTTGAATTTATCCTGCCAACTTTGGCATTCCCTGCTCATAATTTAAGTTGTCCCTCAGGCATAGCATTGCCAGTGCAGGATTTCCTTTTGATCCCTCTCCTTTCACTATTCCACTGTTTCCTCAAATCTTTCTTGAGCTTTTTCAGAGATGCCTGTCCTGCTTCGCAGTCCATCAGGCCCAATTGGTGTAGTGAAGCTGACAGGGTTTTTGAAAGAGGAGAGCAGCCAGGGTGGGGGAAGGTGCCTGGTTCTACTTTTTGACAACCAAGGCGTGAATGTCCCAAGTCTCACCATCTGATGTGACACAGTGTGCATATCTTTACCTTAAAATATCAGGAGTTGTATCTTTGCAGTGATAGTCAGATGCTGTGCATTTAATTGTCTCGAAAAGATACACATTTATTCAGAGGCAAATCTTACAGACTAAACCCCACCAAACTGAACGAGATCTACTCTCAACGTTTTGGAGTTCTCTAAACATTCTGTACAGAATCCTACTAGATCTGTTCCTAAAGTATCATGCTTATTAATATATAATAGATACATGCTGACATACTTAACAACATGAGGTGTTTCTTATTCATTATTCATCGATTTGGGGGTGCTCAGAGTTACCAAGCATTTGCTTATTTTGAGAAAAAGTTTGATCTAACACACTAAGTCATGTATTTCAGTGTAATGGGTGCCTTTATTCAGAAAAGTGAACAGATGCCATCTTACATTCAATACTATCCATCATTATTAGCTAAATGAATCCACATCTAAACAGTAATAGTTATGTCTCTACTGTTGATGATTGATAAAGGATAAAATGTTATCCTAGGTGGAAATCTAAACTGGAAGACATAGAATTATACATTGGTAAAGTGATCTTGAAACTTTCCTCTGGCTTATTCTTGCATTTATATAGTTTTTTAATGAGTTTATTTAAGTACCTGGCTGGCCACCACTGAAATGGAATGGCTGATTAAACTAGACTTAGGAGAGAGTCCAGCCAGAATCTTTACACTTAAATTGTTCAGTTATAACAGTTTCATATTGAACCACAGAAAAGTATGCCAAGCTCACATATGCGGCTCAAGCTCTTGGTGTTAAAAATGTTTTTAGGCAGGCTTAAGTTTGATTCATAAATCTAAAATTGAGCTCAGTTTTTGGCAGCGATAACGGCATTTGTAACATGTTGGCGCTGACTGCTAGGAAAGTCAATTGCCAACCCACTCCATCTTTGCTATATTGCTGTTCAGCAAACTACTTGAATAATTTCTTTCATTCGGTGCAAGTTATGCCAATCTGGGTACTTAGTGGGGCTATCAAACAATTGCTCTGCCACCTGGATAGCTGGCAGAGACACCGATTTGAATTCACTCATCACGTTGAGTGGTTTAGGCTCCGAGTCTGGAGTATACGATGAGGATAAAACCAAGGTAACATTGTCAGAGAGGCTGAGAGAAACATTACATTTACTAAGATGCAGATTAAATCACTGAATTGTAAAGGTTCACACAGTTAATGAAAACAAAGATTTTTCTCACTTCGGTGTTATGTTCCACTAAAAGTACAGAAGAACTAACATTCTGTTAGAACAAATGCCCCAATTTACATTCCATTCTGCTGAGACATGAAGTACTGTGAGATTACAACACTGTACATGCTTCATAATTGTAGCCAGGAATAACCGGGGCAAAAAACCCCAGGGAATGGAGAACAGATTTGTTCTCTTTCCCATCTCCTAAATGTCCTTAATATACATTTTTTTTAATGCATGACTAATGTCACAACTTTCCTTCGCTCAAGTGTTTGATAAAATATTCTTGTGGCTTTCCTGTGTCCTGTTGTGTTTCTGGTTTCTCTCAACTCCTTTTTCTACAATAGTCATGACATTTAAGTAGGATCCTCTGGCATTTGTTCTGAGGACTATAGAAAAAGAGGTCTATTATGCTGGATGGATAGATCTCATTTGGCCCCAGGTTCCTTCTTCTCTGAGTGCCAAAAATCCAGTTCAAAACATTGTTAAGTAAGGAAGCTTTATTCAGGGCAGCTTTTTCTGTTCTACTCTGAACCTGTCTGTTTTTCTGTTCTACTCTGAACCTGTCTGTAATGATGAGATTTGCAAATGTATTGGGAGTGAAATTCTTGAGATTTTTAAAAATTGGTAGTCCTACAACCTCTAGAAAATATCACATGTAGTTAAAAAAAAAAAGTAAAAAGGTAAAGGAGTCCCTGTGGATCTGCTAGTCATTGCCAATTATAGGGAGTGGTGTTCATTTCCATTTTAAGGCTATTGAGCCAGTGCTGTCCAATGACATTTCTGTAGTCATGTGGCCAGCATGACATCAGCATACCTTCTGACCAAATGATACCTATTTATCTACTCATATTTGCTTGCTTTCGAACTGCTAGGTTGGCAGGAGATGAGTCAAGAACAAGAGCTTGCCCCGTTGGAAATGGGTCTCGAACCTGGGCTTTCCAGCCAACAAGCCCAGTGTCTTAACCGCTGAACCATTGTGCTGTCCATCATTAGTCGTAAAGCAGGGGTGAAATCCAGCAGGTTCTGGATTTGCCGGTTCTGGAACGGGCAAATGCCACCTCTGGCTGGCTCCAGAGTGGGGTGGGAATGAAGATTTCGCAATATCCTTCCCCTGCCACGCCTACCAAGCCACGCCCACAGAACCGGTAGGGAAACATTTTGAATTTCACCCCTGTTGTAAAGTCATTAGTAGGGTGACTTTATTCTGTTTAGAAACTTCTTTTCAATCTCAAACCACGATCATTTTCATGACCAGCTTTTTAACTGGTGATCTCATGGCTTGAATGTAGAATATCTTCATGCAAAACTTTACAGTTTCTGGAAGACTGTGGCTATTTTTGTTTATTTCACGAACTTCCTAGGTATTTTAGTATATTAAATTTGTATTTGGAGAAGGGAAGAAGTTGTAAGCTGCATCTTCTACCATGTTTGATGGTTCTGTGGAATCCTGCTGCATTTATGGATTGCTTTAGCATAGTAATGGATCAAGTAAAAAAATGTAAAGAAGAGACCGTAACAATATGTTTAGAAAGTGGGCAGAGAGAAAATGAAGAAGAGAAGTACTTTCCATCAAACACTGTTTAATGTAGGCAGCATATCATGGTGTAGCAGATAATGGTAAGATGGTGAATCAGTAGGAACTTATTATATCTAGGGTAATGTTGGTTAATAAATTTTGGAATTAGAAGAAAATTCAAGTGAGCGCCAATATGACACTCAATTTGAGTCTGGAGATAACTCACAAGTCCATTTTTTGGTCTTCCTCAAAGATGTGCCTTGGCTTCTATCCTCTTTCTGGCTTGAATGCTTCAGAGGAAAAGGAGTGGGGGAAAAGCAGACACCTGCTTCAAAATCTTTTTCTATTGGTTTACTGGTTTTTCCCTTTTTGAAAAGGACATATTGGAAAGATTGTTGTAATACATCTTGCTTTGGAACTTTTTAAATAAATTTTATTTTTAAAAAAATACCTGTTCTTGTTTCACACTTGTTGTCTGAAGTGTTCTGTGGGGAAACTTAAACCTCTAAAGGAGACATACGGCATTTTTCACAAGGCACTAATTTCCTTTTATGACTTTCTTATAATCTTTCATGGATATGATATGGTAATGATGAAAAAGCAAGCATACTTAAGAAAGAACACACAACTTAATATACAGTACATGAAAACACAAAGTCTTTATGCAGATGAGGGAAAGTGTGAAGTTTCACCGATGTAATGCCATCAGATATATTTGTCCAGAAAAATAATGACAGTCAGTTACACTGACTGGCAGATGTAGGTGCCAGAATCCAGTTTATTTGAAAGTAGCTCCAGGAAGAGGAAGGATATTCTAGAGGATACAGTATATAGGTCAACTTATGATTTCATTAACTTCCTGTAATTGACAAGCCTCTTTTTCTGGTTCCATACTGAATAAATGTTCTAATTTGACACGATCATTTGCATTGGGATCATGTACAATGATCACATTTCCATTTAGATGCTGCTTTTAGGAAGAGTTTTTACTCTTACTGATGGTCACTTAAAACTAATCATATAGCAGAATTAGAGAGGAACCTCATTACAGCAAAGCTGCATAAATCTTTTTAAGTAACGTTTTCCTTTTCTACAATGAGCTACTAACTGGAGAATAAAAGCAGTTTCTTCCTTCCCTGAACTAAGGTCTGTTTCACATTAGCTAGTTTTATTTGTGTGAATTCAGTAAAATGGTTCCCACTTTTGCGATTGAGGCAGATGATTATTATGAATCCGTTAGATTGTTCTTTCCTGCAAAAGAATAATTTGCAAATATTTGCTATAATATGATTTGTAACAGGTAAATTTATAGGTAGTTGGCTATGTAGATATGTGAACAGATTTTCCTTGCTTGTTTCTCTTAAATGTATGTCATAAATCAGGAGCACATTTAAAGCAAGAATTCTTCTTTAACTATAGCTATTTTTTAAAATAACTGTATTATTTATAATTTGATTGCCATTCAGTCAGCTCTATTGAATTCAGTGGAATTTTCTTTTCAGCAGACATAAACAGGACTGTTATTCAGAAGTAAATTCCATTCGTTTCTGTGAAAATAAATAAATGAATGCCTAGGTATGTGACACCATAAAACGCCTTTGAAACATCCTGTACAAAAACTTCCTGTACAAATAAAATCAATACAAGTTGATTTTATTTCATCAAGTTGGTTTTATTCCCCATTTGGGATACTTTGCTGACATTTTCCTATAAAGCAGGACTTTTGCCTTCTAACTAAGCTTGAACTAGCCAGACCAAAAAGAAAAGTGATTTAGAAATGCTGACCTACAGACTTCATACCAAATGTTGGCCCAGACTTTAGGCAGACGTGTATGAATGGAAGGTAAGATGAAATTGAATGAATTGTATCTGCAAGATACAAAGAGAATTTAATTATCTGTCAGAAAGTTTAAATTGGCCAGATAGGTAAGAACTGGGCTGGATCTACAGTTTCTGATGGTGTCAGTTGCTAAAGAAATAGGAGTGCGGTAAAAGATCTTCCATGGGAATAAAAGATTTTCCATGGGAAATATCCTGTAGAATAGGGGTGAGCAGCTATGGCATCTGTACGACCTGTGGGCTTCAGCTTCAGGAATTCCTGAGCCTGCAAGGAAGTCTGGGAGTTGAAGTCCACAGCTTATAAAGGGACCATAGTTGCCCACCTCTGCTTTATAACTACCTGCAGCTTTTCTACTGGATTTGGACTTGACTGAAAAGATAAGGGAGAGGACAGGAACTATAAATGCTGTACCATATGTTTCTTTTTTCTGTGATACCACATCTAATACAAGACACTAGAAGCTTGTTCCACAAACCCAGATAGTAATTTTCTGTATCTGCCTTCCCTAAGTTGCTTTTATTAGTCATGCACTTATTTGCTGCTTCCAACATGATAGAACATTCTGTGAAGCCTGGCTCTTCAGATGACTACACCATATAAATGACCCAATGTGCCTTAGTAATACTCTACAATAAGTATAATTTATTAGGACCTTCTGATGCCCTCCAGATGTGTGGGCTGATGATCCTTATACTTACCAGCCAACAGGACTTTGATAACTGCAGGAAAACAGACCAGATTTCAGGGTACGGAAGGCTGATTTGTATCATACAAAACCGTCCTGTATTGTGCAGAGTTCCAATCTCAATTCTGCACAATTTAATTTATAGCCTGTATTCCAATCTAATTATTAGACTTCCGTTCTCTACAGCAAGACAGACAGTTTGGGTCCTGTTGTTAAAAGATTTAATGGAAAATGCAATTCATTATGTGGTACAAAAAGAGTAATGTCATTTGCTTTTGTCACTTCAAAATGTGTTCGCTTAACAGTGTGTGTTTCCTGTTAAGGAATTCATTCATAAACAATGATTTAAAAAAAAAAGATTGATGACACTAACATTAATAAGATAACTTCCAGATATTCTGACTCAGTTTAACACAGCAAACAGCTAGAAGAACTTTATATTTCAAATAAACAAACAAAATGGACAATCCAAGTGTAGACTGGCAGGTCCTTAACTTGAGGCTCAGGCCTCTGCTTTCCAAATATTAATCGCCGATCCTCTGCCTAGTTTATTGAGGAAACTATTTGAAGGTTTGTGGGGCATGTTATTTTATTGGAGAAGGGCTGGCCTCTTTCCCCAGAGTAGAGATGGACAGGGAAAAGGAGCATCTTTCTTTTTCTGACTGCTGTTTGCTCATAAGGCCTAGACATTAAAAAAAAAATCCTCCCTTGTCTGCTTAGCGATGGAGGGTCTCCACTGTATCCTAGCAACCAGAGGCTAAAACGCTGGTCTTTTCCCCATCTCTGTCTCTTTAGTCGCCTTGATTGTGGCAGTAAGGCTTTGGGTAAATCGGTTGAGGATTAACTTGGGATGACAGGTCCCCTCCTTGTGGCAATTTCAGAGGTTTTTAGAGCCTCTGTGTGGTGCAGTTGTTGGGCCATCCTGGCTCTCGCTCCTGTTATGAGCATCCTGTGTGATGAAGATTCAGCTGCGTGTGGGATATTTGAACTGTGCGGCATAAGGGGTGAGGTGTCTCTTTGGATCGGCTTGCTTTATCTTGCTCATTTCTGCCTCTCTCAAGCCAGATTATATACTTCGAGGGCTTTGCACCTGTATTGTGTAATGCTGTTTTACTCCATTGACAGCATGCGTGTGAAGAGTAAGCCAACAGAGATGCAACTGGGCATTTTTAAGTCCTGTAACTTATGGGTCACACATGATTAACTTAGAAAATAACATGATGAATACACCAAATGACTGTAACTGTATAATTTCAGCTTGCTTAAATTACAGGTAGTCCTGTATAATACCTCATGTAGATTTACAAACACAGTTGGGACCAGAACTTCCATTACTAAGTAAAATGGTGCTTAAATGAGTCAAGCCTGATTTTATTTTATTTTTTGCTGCAGTCATTAAGTGAATCACACAGTCATTAAACAAATCTGGCCTCCCCCATTGATTTTCCTTGTCAGAAGCCTCCGGGGAAGTTGGTAAATAGCAATTACGTGCTGCAACATTTGTAAGTGCCAGAGCTGGTCATAAGTGATTTATTTTCAGTGCTGCCTTAACTTTGAACAGTCATTAAATGAATGGTTGTAAGTTAATGGTTATCTATATACAGGTAGTCCTCGACTTATGGCACAATGGAGCCCAAAATTTGTTTGTTGTTAAGTGAGACATTTGTTAAGTGAGTTTTGCCCCATTTTATGACCTGCCTTGACACAGTGGTTAGGTGAATCGCTACAATTGATAAATTTGTATCCCGGTTGTTAAGTGAATCTGGTTTCCCCATTGACTTTGCTTGTCAGAAGGTCACAAAAGGCGATCACATGACCTTGGGACACAATAACAGTCATAAATATGAACCAGATGCCAAGCATCTGACTTTTGATCTCATGATCATGGGGATGCTGCAAAGGTTGTAACTCTGAAAAACAATCATAAATCCCTTTTTTCAGTGCCGTTGTAACTTTGAATGATCACTAAATGAATTATTGTAAGTTGAGGACTTCATGTATCTTAAATCTTCAGGTAACTTAAGGTGGGAAGACTCAACTTCCTTCAGCTATGGAAGTTCACTCACCAAGTGAGTTTGGGCCAGTCATTATATATTTTACAGTGTTGTTTATGGGGACAAAAATGGAAAGAGAAACTGCTTCATGGGTCTCTTCAAACTCCTGGTAGAATATAAATCTAACAAATCATCATAATAATTAAACATAATTTGTCTTGCTTGGATATTAAACTCACTCAGTTGGCTATTTGTATTTTATTTAAACAATTTATAGAGCAGTGACTTTGGGTGGTGTACAAAGATTAAAATCACCATTACAACTCATAGGACATTTAGGTTAAAATATTACTACTACTTCCATTTCTGTAGTGAAAGGATCTGCTAGCGACATCATTATTGTCCAGTTGGGGGCTTCTTTCATATCACCATAAAGTTGCCCACTGAAGTGGCACCCATTTATCTATTCTTGGTCACCCGCTTTCAAACTGCTGGGTCAGCAGGAGCTGGAGCATCTGACGGGAGCTCACCCTGCCCCACGGCAGCAACCGGGTCTCAAACACGAGCCTGCTGCTCATCAGCCCAAGATTCTAACCTTGTCAGCCACCTCACTCCTTAATTGGTTAATTAAATTGGTTAAAATAGCAACACTCCAAACAAAAAGTCACAAAAGTAACTTTGCTTAACACCTAGGGAAACAACAATAAAGTTGTTTCCCTAGGTGTTAAGCAAAGTTACAATGAAGCCATTGGCATCTCTGCAGAGATGCTGTTACACAAGGCAGGCAAAACCACAGAGAAGACATGACTTGGGTCCAACAAAACAACATTGTTTGAGGTCCCATATTCAAGGGACCTGGAATATGTTCTCCTGCTGGACCTGGAGCAGAAACGACTGGTCCCATGCCACATAGGGCTATTTTACCTGGGAATAAGTACAGACATACATTTCTTAAAGTAATATATAAAAAGAGTGGTCATGGATTATTCTCTTGGCTGGAGGAGTTAGGTTTTGCTCTGAAGTCCCATTCTGGTTGGGAAGAATGCAGGGAATCTGCTTGGTGTTTTTATCCCATATTTTTCTCTCCAAACTTATTTTTAGTATTTGAGAGCAAAGAAAACAAGGTAGTTGGGCTCAGAACTTCTAGTTCTGGGTTGCTTTGTCCCTTTCTTTTGAGGACAGCTCACAGGGTTATTGACCTATGAACTGGGCAGGCCTGCATTTAAAGATTGACACTGGTAATTAGTTTCTGAGTTCATTTCAAAGCCCTTTCTTGATGTGGCAGCATTATAGAAGTGTGCTTTGATAGTTACCGGTAGAGTATATTTTTTTACATTAAACTAATGGTAATAGGGTGAAACAGACTTCTTTCCCCCCCTTCTCTTACCTCTTGCCTTTACTTTTTACTCTTTACTAACTCTTTTTCAGCACTTTGCCTAATGCTGCTTACCTTGAAAGGGAATCATGAAATGTGTAAGTATGGGTGTAAAAATGTAAGAAGCCATGATAAGCCTCCTCCTTGGCACAGAAGTCCTGTCCTTTCCTTCCACAAATGTAATATTCAAAGGTAGTTGTGCAAATTGTGTGGCTACAGTTGACAGTCTCATTGCTCCTCTCCATGACTAGCAATTATAACAAAGATGTTCAGATACAAAGGTTCCATCTGTTTGCACTGCAAAGTTAAAAGAAGACTGGAAATACTTCCCAGACTTTTAGAAATATCCCTGGTCTACTGCTTTCAATAAGTAGTAAACTGTATTTTACTATTTCAGATTCGCAATGACAACCATACAGTTTGTACTACTATGTTAAAAAAAAAGAACACCAAAGGAAAAAAGGGCACTTAAAAAGTTGCCAGAAATAAACAGCCTGATTTTATCTCCAATGCCCATTTTTCCTAGATGTAATGGAAATATTTATTCATACAACTTTCATTTACTTTCCGGGACAGCTCAGACAACCTTTTGTGAGCTCAGTATAAATTAAGCCTATGTGGATAATGATATGAAGATAAATATCTTGAAATTCCTGCCAGAAATGACACACAGTGTGCTATAATATTAAAAGCACCATCAGTCAACTGGGTGAATTCTTGAGGGCTCCAACCTCAAGAATATTTTAAGTATTGGCTTTTAAGGAGACCATCTTAAAGCTATTAAATATCCTTAGCTTCAGAACCTGGTACCATTTTGACACGCGCTTAAAGATGTTGGATGCAATACTCTCCTCCATAAACACTATCCATAATAGAGTTAAATCTGCCTCGAACATAAACACATCCTTCCAAACTTGGTGTTGTACTTGTAAATTAACTACAATGAAAAACATTGAAGGGGAACATAGGGGAAGTCAATGATCGTTAATAACACTTTTTAAAAGCATGTGATATTTCACCCACAAATATAGATCAGTTGGCATTGCAATGAATTTATAGACTTTTAGGCATAAAGCAGTCCTGCATAAACCTTACTCTCTTTCACAAATACCTTACCCTCCCTGAAACACATCAATAGCAACCTATTTCTTCCAGTTATTATATTATCCCATGCTTTTTAATTGCCCTTTAATTAACACTTTTTGCTGCAATCTTACTGGTTATAAGAACCTGCTAAGCCAACCCTTTATGAAGGAACGATACAGTCACAACTGCTATTCTGTCTCTCCTGATTCTACTTTTTCCTGCATTTTCAATTCGTTATTTCCACAGATTTTTTGCCCTTTTAAGGCAAATAGCTTGATCAGCGTTAGGCCATGATTTTAAACAGATTATTTAAAGGGCTATGTGTAGCTTGGGTTCTTTTTAAGAGTCTCTCTTTATTTTCTCAGTCCCTCTGTCACAAACATCTGGTTTGTGTGAAGTTATTGAACTGGGAGATATTGATTGAACTACTAGTCAGTCGGAAAGACTAGCTCTGGGAAAGCAGCGTAATAGACCTTTAGAGTAGATAGTAAAATGGATCCTTATCATTTGCAGTTCTTCCGTAACTTATCTGCACTATTCCTCAGCAACAATGATTGAGTCTTCATTGACATATTACAATACATTTTGGAGATAAACCCCTGCAGTTGGTGTGACAAGAGTTGGTATATTCCAATGACTTTCTGACTCTGTCTAACTATTTTTTATTTTTTTTTGACTGATGAAGTTACTTGGATAAGTAGTGAAACATCTCAGATTAACAAACATTGGTCCAGTTACCATGATTTTATCCTTTTTGAGATACTTTTGGTCTGGATAATTGAGTCTTCATTGACATATTGCAACACATTTTGGGGAGAAACCCCTGCAGTTGGTATGGCATGCATTGGTATATTTCAACGACTCTTTGACTTTACCTAATTTTTTTTTTATTTTGACTGATGAAGTTACTTGGATGAGTAACGAAACGTCTCAGATTAACAAACTTTGGTCCATGATTTTAACCTTTTTTTAGAGATTCCAGAAAAGACTATAAGTTGCCGAATGAGACCAAATAATGAAGCGACTTGTAACATCTTGAAAATCAACATGTCTATTATAGCATATGCTGTTATAAACCATAAAATTCTTCAAACAGTGTATAAAGTTAACCTAAGTTTAAAATCCATTTACATCAATGCTAAGAGAATGATTATAGTGACTGGGATTTTAGAGCCCACTGACCTGGACATATGTAAAAAAGAGGAATGAAGAATATACAGATAATGATAACTCTATTAATGCATATTGTGTTTCTCCAAAAAGAAGGAACCTCCCAAAAAGGCCTTCTTTTGGAGGATTCTAATTATTGACTCACCTCGTGGTGGTAGCACTAACAGCCCTGCCCAGCAGAAGCCCGCTGCTGGCCCACTTCTTCAGCTGCTTGCCACCACTAGCGCACATCGCCCCGGCCTCTGTTTTGCCTTCAGGTGCATCTGATAACAGAATTCCAGATTTATCTGGATCTCTATTATCGGCTGCAGATGTCTCCTGGAAGGCATCTGAAAGTGAAATGGAGGCCAGGGCAATGCGTGCGAGTGGCGGCAAGTGGCTGCAGAAGAAGCAGTTGCAGAAGGTGGTGAGGCAGGTGTCGGGGTGTGCGAGGCCTGGTAAGTAGGGCAGCTCCACCCCCCATCCCCACCCTAGCTTATTTTTTACCTGTCTCGCCCCAGCCCCTGCACCCCAGGGTGGGTGGGGTCTTAATTAGGGCTAATTTTGTGGGTGAGGCTTAATTTGATCGCATGTGCTCAAACACGTGGTAGGGCTTCTTTTCAAGGTGGGTTGTCTTTTTGGAGAAACACGGTATCGTTCATAAAAACATTATTGTAACATTGTTCTTACATTGGTGAGATGATTGACAAATATCGTTTTAGGATGATGGTAGTGATACTTTTTTTTCCAGCAAACCGCCACTGTTCAAGCTAGAACAGGTACAATTGAATCTCTTACCGATGAATAGTACCTTTGCCATTTTAGCATTGAAGATTTTTGTTCAATAACTGCCACGTTAATATCAGCGAAGGAGCCTCCTAAGAAGTTTTAAGTATTTTCCCATTACTTCCTTAATATTGCCATTCCTCAGTATCTGTTTCATAATGGACTTTTGCACAGAGGATGGTCTGCTTTTCATAAATGCACCATGCTAATTCATTGCTAGCACAAAGCAAATTACCCTGTTTCCCCCAAAATAAGACATTCCCTGATAATAAGCCCAATCAGGCTTTTGAGTGCATGGCAATAAGGCCAAGCACTTATTTCAGGGTTCAAAAAAATATAAGACAGGGTCTTATTTTCGGGGAAATACGGTACATCAAGAATTGAAACAGGTAATGAACTATATTTTATTTATTGATTGATTTATTTTGATTTTTTATATCGCCCTTCTCCAGCAGGACTCAGGGTGGTGAACAGCCGAGATAAAACATAACATATAAAATTTAAAAAACAGTTTAAAAGACATTAAATAATTTCGGCCCAACAATTTAAAACAACCCAGTTAAAACCAATTTCAAATTAAAACCGAAAGGATGGGATCAAGCCAGCCCGGCTTGATGGAATAAATGCATTTTCAGGGCCTGACGAAAAGTCCAGAGGTCTGGTATTGTGTGTATCTCTGGGGTTGGTCGTTCCAGAGGGCAGGTGTTGCCACAGAGAAGGCTCCCCCCCTGGGGGTCGCCAGCCGATATTGTCTGGCCGACGGCACCCTGAGGAGGCCCTCTCTGTGCGAGCAAACTGGCCAGTGGGAGGCTATTGGTGGCAGAAGGCAGTCTCATAGATACTCCGGCCCTAAGCCATGGAGCGCTGTAAAGGTGGTCACCAACACCTTGAAGTGCACCTGGAAGTCCACCGGAAGCCAGTGCAGCTCACGCAGGAGAGGTGTCACATGGGAGCGCCCCGTCGCTCCCATAATCTCTCGCGCGGCCGCATTCTGGACCAACTGGAGCCTCCAGGTGCACCCCAAGGGGAGCCCCATATAAAGAGCATTGCAGTAGTCCAGGTGGGAAATGACGAGTGCTTGAGTGACCGTGTGTAGGGAGTCCCGATCCAGAAAGGGACGCAACTGGCGTATCAGGAGAACCTGATAAAAAGCCCCCCCTGGCCACGGCCGTCATATGCTCTTCTAAAGACAGCTGTGCATCCAGGAGGACGTCCAAGTTACGAGCCCTCTCCGTGGGGGCCAGTGATTCGCCCCCAATAACCAGCGATGGCACCAGCTGGCTATATCAGGACGCCAGAAGCCACAGCCACTCGGTCTTGGAAGGGTTGAGTTGGAGCCTGTTTCTCCCCATCCAGGCCCGCACGGCCTCCAGGCACCAGGATATCACTTCAAGGGCATCGTTGGGGTGGCCTGGGCTGGAGATGTACAGCTGAATGTCATCAGCGTACTAATGGAACTCCACCCCAAAGCCACAGATGATCTCACCCAGCAGCTTTACATAAATGTTGAACAGAAGGGGCGAGAGGACCGACCCTTGCGGCACCCCACAAACAAGGTGCCTCAGGGTTGACCGCTGCCCCCCTGCCAACACAGATTGCGACTGGTCAGAGAGGTAGGAGGAGAACCACCGCAGAATGGTACCCCCCACCCCCAAGCCCTTCAACCGGTGCAACATGATACCATGGTCGATGGTATCAAAAGCCACTGAGAGATCTAACAGGACCAGGATAGAGGAACAACCCTATCCCGAGCCTTCCACCATATGAGATTGTGGGTGATACAAGGTAGACCTGTGATAATGTCAGACTAGATGCAGAGGAACATTGGGTTCTGGGTATGCTACAGAGACAGATAGCTCTGTATCTTTGCAATGTGGTTTGGTATGGCTAATCATCCTTTTTTACTTTGAAAGTAACAAAGCCAAGAACCAGTGAGAAAAACATGTTCGTTTGAGGGTGTTGTAGATCATTGATGATGATGATGATGATGATGATTTAATTTATATATTGCCCTTCTCCCAAAGGACTCGGGGCAGTGTACAGCCAGTTAAAAACACAAAATACAAACAGCAATTTTAAAAGTAATTAAAAGTATTAAATAATTTCGGCCCAAATTTAAAACCCAAAATTTAAAACACCCAATTTAAAATCATTTACATGGATAGCCCTGCCTGACGGAACAGCAGGGTCCGTCGAACCGTGTTCCGTAAGGGCACAGCAAAACACACGGAGGTCAGAGATCTTGCGTATTTCCGGGGGCAGTTCATTCCATAGGGCAGGAGCTCCCACAGAGAAGGCCCTTCCCCTGGTTAAACGTTTATCATGATTCAAATGCTGGTCTACTGCTCTGGTTAAGCATTTAAGCTAGGATTTTATACTTAGTTTACATGGTTGCCTGGGTTGAATATAATACTATCTAATGACTATAGCATTTTCTCACTGTCTGTTATATATAATAGGATTGTGCAATAGGTGAACAAGGTCATTGGCCATGTATTGTGATCTGTTGGGCACTTGAAAAATCTTCCCCATTTTAAATAGCTCCAGGAAGTCCATTTAAACAGGTAGGTCTACTTGGACATTTGTTTGATAAAATACAAGTTATTCAGATCTTTTAACTATTTTATTAGGGGCTAAATGCCAGTGAGGTCAAAGTCTTTGTGTTGAGGAACAATTATAATCATTTACTGCAGGTAAATGGTAGTAGTTAATCTTTCCGGCACATTTGAATGGTATAGAAAGTACTGAAAGCTCAGAGACTTTCCTTTTCTTCTTGCTTGCTCAGATTGAACTGGTATTTATGGCATAACCTTCTCCAGTCTTTCAGACTAAGCCTGACAGAATTGCTCTATTACTCTTTAATACAATTGATGGTTTACGGGAACTCTTGAACTGATACATTGTGGATTTCCTTTGCCCTCCAAAGTAGAACTGCGAGGCAAAATGAAAACACAATTCTGTGTTTTTTGTTTTTGCAGTTCTGGTTTGCAAGTCATATTCAATCTATTGTTTACACTGCAATCATACAGAAGAGAAAATAAGTAGTTCATGCCTTTGCTATTGTTTATTTTCAAATTTTTACTTCTTTCTAGGTATACCTAATATTTATGTACACGTATTCCTCGATTTACGACCACTCACTAAATAACCATTTACCAATAGCCATTTCTTCAGGCTGTACCATGTTTCCCCAAAAATAAGACCTAGTCTTATTTTCTTTTGGGCTTCAAAATAAGCACTAGGTCTTATTTTCAGGGAACCTCTTATTTTTTTCCCCCATGTACTTTAAGAGTACATGGGAGGCCCACTTTTTCTGCTTGCTCACAGCAGGATAGGAGGCTATGCAGCATGCAAGTACCGCCACCGTGAGGAGGGAGGTGCAGCTGCCCGACACGTCCCACACTGTTATCTCAGGGCCCTCGCAGCCAGGCTATCCACACCCTGACACCTGCCTCACCTCGCGGCGGTGGCTCAGCCATCCCATCCAGCAGGACTTTGTATGCCCACCGGCCCACTTCTTCTGCTTGCATAGCTGCAACAGAGCAGGAAGCTAAGCGATGTGCTGGCGCTGTGGCCACGAGGCAAGGAAGGTCTCAGGGCATGGATGGCCTGGCAGCAGGAGCCCTGAGGTAAGCTGGTGTGGGGTGCATGGGTCAGCATATTGCCCCCAACAATCTGGGTCCTCATTTTACCCACCTCGGAAGGATGGAAGACTGAGTCAACCTATATTGTGGATCAGCTGTAGCTTCCAGGGCAGTTCTTCAAGGGCAGTTCTATGAAGAGTACATAGCAATAATAGGCTATTTGTGAGGTGATTAAGGTATGACTAAACTATTTTACGAGCCTCCCACAA
This sequence comes from Ptyas mucosa, assembly GCA_012654045.1. Lineage (NCBI taxonomy): Eukaryota > Metazoa > Chordata > Lepidosauria > Squamata > Colubridae > Ptyas > Ptyas mucosa. The sequence continues at coordinate 1,703,383 of WNWU01000021.1, forward strand.
TAGTGGTGGGTGCAACTGACATCACAGGTAGATCCGTGCAAAGGTTGACTGACCTATTCTCCAAGCAGGAGCTGTGAGATAATGATCTCATACTTACAAACTTTTATTTTGTTGACTTCTTTCCTCTGATGAAATTAAGACAAAATACATAGTTCTTTTTCTTTCTACAACAACCCAGTAGCTGTGAGATAATGGGCTGTGTGTCACCAGAGACGCTCATGGCTTTGTGGACATTGAAATCTGAGTCTCTCCATCCTGTCCATCATTCTAACCCCAACAGATATGCTATGCAGATTCCAAAAGCTGCCTGGGTTGGAAGTTTGTTCAGTTTCTTTCCCTTCTCCCAAATTAACTGTTTGCCAAACTTAAATATTAGCGATTATACCTGATAAGGTAAAAGGGACATGGTGGCTCAGGGGCTAAGATGCTGAGCTCGTAAATTGAAAGGTCGACAGTTCAGCAGTTCGAATCCCTATTGTCGCGTAACGGGGTGAGCTCCCATGACTTGTCCCAGCTTCTGCCAACCTAGCAGTTCGAAAGCACGTAAAAAATGCAAGTAGAAAAATAGGGACCACCTTTGGTGGGAAGGTAACAGCACTCCGTGCGCCTTTGGCATTTAGTCATCCTGGCCACATGACCATGGAGATGTCTTCGGACCACACTGGCTCTTTGGCTTTGAAACGGAGATGAGCACCGCCCCCTAGAGTCAGGAACGACTAGCACATATGTGCGAGGGGGAACCTTTACCTGATAGGGTCCATTTCAGTATGTGATTAAATAATTTTCTCTTGGGTTCACAGTGGCAGAATGGGATGCTTTTATATGCAGAGTGAACAGATAATAGAATTGTAAATACTTGTTGATGAAAATAAGCTTCACCTAATCTGTGTCAGTGACAACAAGGTATTTTCATTCTTGATTTTGAAATATGAAAAATCACTCAAGAGACAGAGCACACAAACCCAGTGTAATAAGAATTATTAAAGAAGCTGGTATATTCATTACAAGGAAAATTACTAATAAGAATAAGCATTTCCATTATGAATGCACTGTTCTGCCGTAAACCTGCCCGTTATATTTAAAGACTACGAATAACACTTCGACATACTGCTGCTGACAGTACCGCTATTCACTACACTGCAGCCTCTGCATAGGTTATGTCATTTGGGCTTCTTCAGCTTGGCATATTGCAGATGCGATAAGACAATGTGGCAAGGCATGAGGGAATCCTGGGAGTTGTGAAAACTGTTTAAACACCATTTAGAAGTTGTGTCAAGCTGCAGAACCAGAATTCAAGCTGAGAAGTGGAATTCTTTATAAACCACTGTTCTGAGAGAAAAGAAATTCATAGTCCTCATAGTACATTGTCCTGGCTTTTTTATTTGTTTGTTTTTTACTTTTTCCAATAATGCTGGCTAAAGAATGAATGTGTTTATGGAGAAGGGGGTCAGATTTTCACATTTACACAGTTTACTTTTGAAATCTGAAAATGCAGTTGCTTGATACTGAATTGTTCATGATGGTATTTTCATAAATATTCCAAGAGTAATTTGACACTATTAAAAATGTAATTAATTCCTCTGGCTGATGTGCCATTTCGTCTACCCAAAATACTTTGGACTGTAGTTTGGTGAAAAGCAGTCAGGAAAGAAACTTCTCAGTTTCTTCTCCAAATTATAATTGTCATTGTTTATTTCAATGTGTGTACAAATGTTGTAAGAGACACAGCCACAGCCACACACCTAATATTCTCTAAAGGAAGTATCACTAGAGCAATGGCTCCCAATCGCCAGGGATCGGTTCCGTGGAGGGTGGTTTTTCTGAGGACTGATTTCATGCGCTACCTGGATCCCACATGTGCACAGATGGGGTTTTGCTCGTTTACGCAGACTTGTTCTAGCAGGCCATGGACCAGTGCTGGTCTGCAGCCCAGAGGTTAGAGATCCCTCCACTAGAGAATCCAATGGGATTGTCTTTTCCACTCATTCAATTTCAGCATTTACAACTAGGTCTAAACACATGCACACTCTTCCCATATACACATCTTCCCTCTTATCAACTCTTCCTTCTTATTAATAACAGAATAACAGACTTGGAAGGGACCTTGGAAGTCTTCTCTGTTCAAGCAGGAGACCCGAATATCATTTCAGACAACACCTATACTGTTGGAGCAGCCACAACTTCTGTTCTACTGATTAATTGTTCTAGCTTTCAGGAAATTTCTCCTTAGTTCTAGGTTGGTTGTCTTGTTAATTAGTTTCCATCCACTGCTTCTTGTTCTGCCTTCAGGTGCTTTGGAGAATAGGTTAATCCCCTCTTCTTTTTGGCAGCACCTTAGGTGCTGGAATACTGCTATCACTAAACTAGACATATCCAATTCCTGCAAACGTTCTTCATATGTTTTGGCCTCCAGTCTCCTAATCATATATATATATATATATATATATATATATATATATATATA
>WNWU01000021.1:1705946-1739388 GCA_012654045.1 Ptyas mucosa
CAGAAAGCTCTCTGTCCACAGAACCAGTCCCTGGTGCCCAAAAGTTTGGGGGCCACTGTTCTGGAGTAGTGATGGCGAACCTTTTTGGCATTGAGTGCCCAAACTGGAACATGTGCATATGGCATGTGCATATGTGTGTGCGCCCGCCGGAGTGCCAGAAACCCGAAGACCAGCTGGCTGGTGTGCACATGCCTGTTTTTTGACCATTTTTGGCCATTTTTCGGGATGTTTTCAGGACTTTTTCGGGCTCTTTTTGGCTGAAAAAACAACCCAAAAACGGCCTGAAAACAGCCCAGAAATTGGCCCAGAAAACGGCTCTGCAAAGACCAGAAGAGCAGCTGGCGACGGGCATGTGCCCACAGAGAGGGCTCTGCGTGCCATAGGTTCACTAGCACGGTTCTAGAGTGTCAACATCTTTTTATATCATGGTGACCAAAAGTGAATGCAATATCCCAAGTATATTCTTAACAAAGCATTATAAAGTTATAATACTTCACATGATCTTGATTCTACCCCTCTGTCCCATTGCTTGAGTTTACAAACAGCTTAGCTTCCATAATTTAATTATCCCAGCTCATCAGATTCAATTCTCTTCCCCAACTCCCTTTCAATTTTTAAAACTTACAATTACTTGACAAGTGAGAACCTCCCTAAACAGTGGCTAATAATTGCTTTAGTTTAGGAAAATCTGAAAGTTTGTGGGTCCAAATCTCTCTCTGAGAGACCGAGGGCTTTTCTCCTGCGTCTGTGTTCTGCTATGTTTGTAAAAAGCCTTCCATCCAAATCAAAGATAAGAACTTTTTTAGAAACCAAATCACAAGGGAAGACGACATCTGAGAATTGCAGCTGGGATGGAAGAGTTAGCCATCCCTGTCATTCCCATCTGCTGTAACCTTCCTCCCAAAATTGCTGCAGCAATTTGGCTTTTAATTTTTTTTAAGCTTCCCTTATGCAGATTGAAGGCTTGTTTTAAAGCCTAATAATTATGCATAGGAGGCATCTATATGTGTTTATTAGGAGCGGGAATAGAGATGCACGTGTGTATGAATAAATGGATGAAGCGTGTGAATGAGTACATTACATAAGAAAATGGACATACACAGAAAGGAAGAGGGAAGATGGCTTCATTAATTATATCTTTGATTTTCTTTTAGCTCTACCTTTCCTCAACATTGGCATGTGTTTCTGGAAATAAATAAAGAAAGAAAGAAGCCTTCTCACTTTAGAGAGTTAATTTCTAACCGTCTTTTTATGACCCTATAATTCCTTAAGAGTTGAGGTGACTGGATGGAGTTGAGTGTTTACTGGCCGGATGCCCTTTCTGACACCATACAGAGTTCACAGCAGATTTTTTTTTTCTTTGCGTCTTAGGAGAGAAACATCTGCTACTACCTAGGTTTGAACTCTCAGCCTTCCAAGTGGGGGCCAAGCATCTTCACCACTAAGCCACCATACCACCCATACAATTAATTTATAACGGTTTTTTTTTAATAATCCTGTTGTTTTTCCTAAATTCTAGTGAGTACTAACTGTGGAATCCAAATGAAATATAGCTGTTCTTTTTTGAAAAGAGAAGCAGAAGCTTCCAATTTCATTGTGACTGCCCTGGAGGAGAAGAAAGAATCCAATTTGTGGCTCATTTACACTTGATCTCACAGGGTTATATTCTAGTTTATTGTTGTGTGCTAACACAGTCACCCTAGACATGAATCTTTTCTCCAAAACATCTCTTATATTTCAGAATAAGAGCTACAACTCTTAAGTTTAAGAGCTGTTTTTAGTCTTAATGTTATTTGGTTATTTGGTTACCAGACATCTGAAAATACCCCAACTGTTATATTTTAATTAGAAGACTAGAATGTCAGAAAGAATGCGATCCTGCTGTATGTTGTTGTTATAAAAATACTGCAAATGATGGAAACTTAAAATCTTTAGGAGTGCATTATACAACATGGTTGAGACATTTTGACACTTGATTCCAAATATTCAAAAACTTTTAGGAAATGAAATAAATTTAACAAAGACGTGTTTTGTCACTTGTGGCGGGTGGCAACATGAAAAAACAAAGTGATAGATCTAAAAGTGCAACGAATATTTAGCTTGCATTTTACTTGCCATCCAATTATTTTCATATTATGGTATCCAGAATATCCAGAAAACAGGATAAGATCAACAGAATTGCAACAGTGATGCTATCATTGTTAAGAAACGAATATGCCAAATATTGGAAACTTTCAACAATATCTTCTACAGAAGACAAGTGGTAGAAATATGGGAATATGCTTGTGATAACAAAAGCTGTCTGGTTTAGTATTGTTTGGCAACCAGTTATGGATTCTGATATTCATAAAAATGTTCTCCTGTACTTGAACTATATGTTTTATGGCAGAGTTTCTGGATTTGTGGACTGGTGGGAGGGGAGAGCACATGGTTCTTTCTGAGCGGCTGGCAAGTGCGCACTTCTGTGCACAGCTCTATTTGCACAAGTGGCATGCACACATGCCTGCCACTTGCTTAAATGGAGCACGCACACATGTCCCTGCTGCTTATGCAAGTGAGGACATGCCTGCACATGCGCACGCTGGCAGTTTCTGCGGCCTGATTGCAAACTCCTCACAACCCACTAGCGGGCCGCACAGGGTTGGGTTGTACTTACCTTTACTACTGGTTCACAATGGGGCCACACCAGGGGTGGGTTCTACTTACCTTTACTACTGGTTCGCAATGGGGCTATGCGTGAGCACTTACTTCGCTCACATGTGCGCTCTTCTGTGCATGCGCAGAAGCATTTTCATGACATCAGGGTCAGTGGGTGGGGCCTCCTGCACAGAAGCTTCCTGATGGTGTTGGGGTTCGTGGGCGGAGGCTCCTTCCGGTTTTACTACCGGTTCTTGCGAACCGGTCCGAACCGGGGGCAACCCACCACTGGGGCCGCAGTTCACAGGTGGGGGGTCCCTGTTTTATGGAACACTGCCATTTACGGAACACTAGGCTACTTGGTTGTATTTATTATTTTATGAATGTATAATGCGAAGGAAGGAAGGAAGGAAGGAAGGAAGGAAGGAAGGAAGGAAGGAATCCCATAGATTTTGTCTGTTAGATGCAGCATTAGAAAAGTGGCATTTATAATGAGCACCTGAAAATTGACACTATATTGAAAATGGGGATGAGATGAGGGAGACAGTAGGCTGAGTCTATATTTCCATATAGTGTCCACTAGTGCAGGGGTCTCCAACCTTGGCAACTTTAATACTTGTGGACTTCAACTCCCAGAACTCCCCAGAATTCCTCAGCCAACTTTAAGACTTGTAGACTTCAACTCCCAGAATTCCTCAGCCAGCTTTGCTGGGAGTTGAAGTCCACAAATCTTAAAGTTGCAAGGTTGGAGACCCCTGCACTAGGACACAACTCACTGTTTTGTTAATAAGGTTACTTAGCCTTAAATTTATTTGCAGGAAGAGACTATTTCTCCCTTTTCTCAAAAACATCCTTTTTTCCACATGTAACTAAATGCTCTTTTTTAAATAAATATTATTTTGGCATGCAGTCCTTCTCTGCCATAAATGCTGTTTCCTGTCTGATAGCTTATGACACAGATAAAAGCCACGAGTGGTCCGGCTTGCTATTTCTGTACCTACGGTGGCTTGATATCTTGGCCCATTCTCTGCCAACCAGCTGGATATCAGTGATTCAGAGCAGGTTCATTGGAAAAATGGAGCAGAATAAAGCTTCTTCCTTTTTCTAGTAGTCCTGGGTATGGAAACAGAACGTGTGTGGTAAAGAGAGGAAGGTATGAATGGCTAGCTGGATTCCCATTAACCTGTGTAGGTCTCTTCCTGAAAAATAAAATGAAGGGAAAAATGTCACAAAATTCTTTTAGTGAAGGTTCTTGGCTCTTTTTGCACAAGCACGTGAGATGAATGGACATAGAAACTATTGTCTTTTCCTTCCCTCTGCTGTCTGGGTTCTATTCTAATCCCCTTCAGTTCCTGTCCTTCTGAAAATATTTTTCCTGTCATTATAAAAAAGCTGGTGTTTAATCAAACAAACTCCAAGCGCTGACTGGGGAGAGCAGGACAAAAGACATTCACATGTTTATAAAAGACAAGTTGGCAGCAAGGCAATTATCTACTATATATTTGGAAAGATGTCCCACTTGATTCAGCTGGACGTATTCCTGGGTGAGTGAGAAGAGATTTATAGCGCAAAAATGTTAGCTTTTGGAAGCAAGATCTATAATATATTCTGATGTTTGTTTGGGGGAAAAAATATAACTTTCAGTGCAAAAATTAATGCGTGATATATAGCCGTAAAAGCCTGTCTCTATTCTTTTAACCTTCCTTGGATTGAGTTTTGCTACTGCCATTTATAACATAGGAAATTATTTTTCAACAGCGTACTTAGGACTGCTTCTTTAAACACCACACGTAACACTTGTTTCTTCTTCTTCTTCTTTTTTTCCTATGGGAAAATATATCTTTTTAAAATGTTTTGCTTCGTGATGGACCACAGCTGTATTGCTTCTCGACCTTTTTGCTAAGATCAAATGTAGCATGCATTTTGAAAACTGCACATTTTGTCCCTGTGGAAATCACCAGCTCTGATGGGAATATATATTTTATGTCAACAGAATAAAGAAATAATGGATTTCTTTTATACTGGATCCTCTCCCAGAGTTCAGTGCTGGGGGATATAGGATTTGACCTACTTATTTAAGCATGCACTTCCATATATGCTTGGGTGTGTGTGTCATCAGCACACACACATACACACATTTTGCAAGAGGCTGCAGCATTAGAGGAGAAAAAAATGCAATAAAGGACAGAGACCAAAATTATATGTCACAAAGTTTTTATTCTTTTGGGAGCATGCTTAGCAAAACAGACAAAATACCAGAGTGAGTCTAGAGGCATTTTTAAAGGATAAGATACAGTCCAAGAAGCGGTCCAGAAATTTTAGCATCTTGTCATGGTCAAAAGGAGTCTCCCAACTAATTTAAAGGTAGAAACTAACTTTTCTTTTTCTTTACGATTATAATTTTAACCAAAGTAAATTTTATCAGCGCTTCTCAGTTTGGTGAAAACAATGATTGTGTTGCGTTGAACATGTTAGGGCAGCGTTTCCAGTGGTGGGATTCAATTTTTTTAACAACTGATTCTGTGGGCGTGGCTTATTTGGGGGCATGGCTTGGTGGTCATGTGACCGGGTGGGCATGGCTTGGTGGTCATGTGACCGGGTGGCCATGGCTATATGCTACTCGGAGGGCTGAAAAAAGTCATTTCTGACCGGTCCTCACACTTTTGACCGGTCCTCACACTTATGACCATCCTCACATTTATGCCCATTGCAGCATTCTTAACAACTGTGTCACTCATTTCACAACTGCGGTGCTTCATGTGACCAGGTGGGTGTGGCCAGGTGGTCATGTGACATTGCTTCTTTGCCCTAATGACAGTTTGCTGCAATGATCGTAAGTGTGACAAATGGTCATAAGTCATTTTTTTCAGTGCCATTGTAACTGTTGTAAATCAAGGATTACCTGTACAAAAATGCAAAAAACTTCTTTGCTTGCAAAAAGCTGCCCAATCATCCGATTAGAAATACCTGCAAACTGGAGTTACAAATCAGTCAGGGTGGCAGAGCACCTTGACGAATTAAAATAGTTAAAATGCAATGATAACTATCAGCAGCCAACTCTTGCTCATAAAGTGAAACTCTTTAGCAGAGAGGTCATTTATGCTCTCCAGAATGAAGCAAAGGAGCAAACACAGTAGCTGTTGCTTGTTAAACCAATTTACCAGAACAAATAGATAGTCAGATTTCCGAAGCTGCTTTTTTTCAGGAACAGAGATTAATATTTTTTCTTCCAAACAAAGCTGAATAGGGAAAATTATCTCATCACTAAACACAGGATTAAACACCACCAAGCAGAGAATTAAACATCACCAAAAATCAGTTTTAGACCAAAAGTCAGAAAGGGTATGTAAACTCACGTTTGAATGTCAATCTTTCTAGTTAGCCAAGAAGTCTTGCTGAATGTCACTCATATTGGTTCCTTGTTATTAAAAGCTTCTGCTTCGTTATTCAATTGTTTCTTCAAAGTGCTGATTATTGCACCCTGGCTGGAAGAACTCCAACAGGGGAGTATTTCTTCCCAACAGCGGTGTAAAAAGCCTAAAACAACCCTTCACCTTTAAGAAAGTCAAGCAAAAAAACCCACACAACTCCGAGAAGCTCCAGAACTGGAAGCAACAGTACAGCGTACTGCCAAGAATGTAATAAGGGTTAACGGAGAGGCAGTTTCTGTAAGCAGGGCAATAAAGATTAGGCTAGGAAACAACAATTCCTTACAGGATTAACCCTGTAAAGTGGGAAAAAACAAAAGGAGATGTCTTCTAATAACAGGTTCTCCGAATTGCTTAACTACTTAATAACCAGTTCTACCGAATCGGTGCGAACCGGTAGAATCCCACCACTGCTTGGTGGGCATAGTATGGCTTGGTGGGTGTGGCTTGGTGGGCGTGGCAGTGCAAAATCTCCATTCCCACCCCACTCCAGGGGAAGGATCCTGCAAAATCTCCATTCCGTCCCCACTCTGGGGCCAGCCAGAGGTGGTATTTGCCGGTTCTCCCAACTACTCAAAATTTCTGCTATCGGTTCTCCAGAATCTGTCAGAACCTGCTGGATTTCACCCCTGCTTCATAGCCACTGTCACTTAATCAATAATGGAGGAATGTCCAGTTAGTTAGAATGTGAATCTTACTCCAGTTCTAAAGGTGCTATTATAATAGCTCAGCTAAGGAATAAACAAATTGGTCTAAATAGTGTGAAGGCATCAATTGTGCCTTATTCAATAAATCATGGATAGGAAATTCCCCTCAGTAAATGGGTGTCAAACTTGTGACATCACATTGTCGTCATGTGGTGTATCGTGACTTTCCCCCCCTTTGTTAAACCAGGAGTGAGTGTGGCCAGTGTGTGACGCATCCAGCCCACGGGCCACGAGTTTGACAATTCTGCCTTAGTACAATGGATTGGCCCACACCACATGTAAACAAAGGCAACTGTTCAGGAGACAGAATTCTCTATTTCTCTCATATTTAATATATAATTTTAATTATAGATAGTCCACATTACCTTTCCCAACTTGCTATCTCAAATGTATTGGATCTGTGGATAATGAGAACTGTTGTTAGCACATAAAAAGCACCAGTTTGAAGGAAGTTAATCTACCTATCCTGCAAAATAACCTTTCTACTAAAAGCTTGCTTCAAGGACAGAGAGATGAAAATATATAATTCCTCCTCTTTGTCTTTCTAAGTGAAATGATTTGTCCTGACTTTTACTCTTTTGTTTGACTGCACACAAGTGCTATTATATGGGATTCCTGAACTGTTTTTGTTTTGCTTTGTGTTGTTTTTTTTTTTTGCAGGCAAATGCACAAGCTTAATGGATCAAAAGTTTACTACATCCTTTAGCACTTATATGGTGTGCAGACAAGTCATTCTATTGTCTCTCAGTAACCACTTTTGGTCACAGCTTTTCAAGTTTCAAAGTTAGCAAAAGGCATGGACATTTCTTGTTCTTCCTCTTTTAAGTTTTAATGGCAGAAAACAATATTCTGATTCTGATGTTGTAATGAGCATTAGCAATCATAGTCTAAATCCGTGATGGCGAACCTATGGCACGTGTGCCACAGGTGGCACACGGAGCCATATCTGTGGGCACGCAAGTATTGTCCTAGCTCAGCTCCAGCATGCAGGCGCACACTGGCCAGCTGATTTTTGGGCCTTCCGGGCCCACTGGAAGTCGAGAAATGGGCTGTTTCCAGCCTCCAGAGGGCCTCCGGAGGTGTGGGTGTGGGGAAGGCTGTTTTCATCCTCCCCAAACTCCAAGAAAGCCTCTGGAGCCTGGGGAGGACGAAAAACGGGCCTAACCGTGCCATCACGTGCCAAAAGCAGGGGGATGCATGGGGGGCAGGGCGCAAGGGGGCATTGAGTGTGGGCACAAATGCACATGACCCCCCCGTGCTCCGCCCACTTTTGGCACGCGACAGCAAAAAGGTTAGCCATCACTGGTCTAAATGGTACTATTGAGGGTTGCTAGCATCATTATCATCCTTGTAACTGTTGGGCTGCACCTAGGATGAAATCTGAAATAGCAAGAATGGAGAAGCGTGAATGTAAGGCATAACTCAGAGGAGATGGAAGAGGAGGGCCAAAGGAAAGAGTGGATAGTATCCTCAGAAATCGCTCCACTTCACTTACTATAAATAAACACTCTGTTCTGCCAAGCTGTGTACACCCACACATTGTAGCAGGCTAACAGATGAAACTAAAACAGCCCTAACTATATCTGTGTCACACATCCGAGAATGCTAGATGTGCATGCAAAGCAGGTTAGCTCATGTTCAGGCGGCAACCACTTGTGTGCACTGTATTTTCACATTCAGTTTAAGCTTTGAGGAAAATGTGGGGAAATACTGTTAGCTTTTGTAAATGAGGAATCGTTAGATGAGACCTAATTTGCACATTCTCACTTCCTTGGCTTCCTTTAGCAGCTCAGTTGGTAACTCTACTGGGTGGTAGCAGGGTATGCTGGTGGCATCAACATATGTGGTATTTCTGGCAATAATTAAACTAAAATGTCAATTTTGATACATAAAAGTAGCAAAAGTAATATGATCTGGCATTTGCCCAACTAATGCATGGTTGTGTTATTGATAGCAACTAGATACACAGATTAGAGCTACTGGGGAAAGGCTACAACTGAAAATGAATTGGCTGTCACAATTGTTAAAAATAAAATCAAGTGTTGTCCTAGTATGGGGAGACAACTTTGTTATTTTTAATTGAATAAGGATATATAGAAAGATTGGTAACATTTAACCATCTTGGAAGAAGATGGCTTGAATTCTTGAAATTCCTAAGCTGCTATAAGGACTAATTTGTAACACAAAACTTGGAAAAATACTTCTTTCTGCTGGGATATTATGGTATATATGTATATTGTTGCAGCCTGCCACTTGCTCCTTAGGTCTTTGTTTTCTTGTCACTGGCCAGACAGTTTTTAATATCACCAAAACACATCAAATATGTGATGCACAAAGTTGAATGCAATCACAACAATGACTGGCAATGTTTTATGGGAATTGTGAATAGAAAAAAGACTCAGATGAGTCTCTGTTAGAAAAAAAAAAGTATTCTGTCATGCATTATAGATCCTTCACTGATCAAGGAGGCTAGGCTAGATAACCTCCAAGTACTTTACACTGTGGGATTCCATGGAATAGTTGGCAGGCATTCCATTCAGAATAACAGAGTTGAAATCCTCAACGTGCTTTTTTCAAAAGGCAACTGCATTTTCCTTTTCCTTGAAGACGTTTCGCTTCTCATCCAAGAAGCTTCTTCAGTTCTTCAGATGAAGCGATGAGACTTCTTTGGATGAGAAGCAAAACGACTTCAAGGAAAAAGGAAGTGCAGTTGCCTTTTGAAAAAAGCACCTTTAGGGCAACCATGATCTGGATGACTGAGAATCTCCATAGACAACAGAGTTGGAAGGGACCTTGGAGGTCTTCTAGTCCAACCCCCTGCATAAGCAGGATAACTATACTATTCCAGACAAGTGGCGGTCCAGTCTCTTCTTAAAAGCCTTCAGTGATAGTTGTTGTTAAAGTGATTTCTTAAAGGCTTTGTTACTCTTTTACTCTTACTCTTTGTGTGTGTTATTTTTTCCCCCCTTTAAACAGGAAGAGTGAGAGATGCCTGTATTCCTATTATTAAATTAATAAAATGGAACTTTTTCAGGCATAGCTTCCCCTCACCCCTAAGCATTTTATCAGTTGATGCAACATGAGTTTATCCTGTAAATTTACTCTCAACTCGCTCTGCGTTTAGAAGTCAATTTCAGCACTCACCAGTCTGTCCCTTGGAGCAAGTGCATAGTGGATGCTACAGGCTTCTAGAAAAAAACAACAACACGCAGCCACAAAAACCTGTTTCTACTGAATGAGCTGTAACTGCAGAAACATTATCTGCCGGGTTTTTTTTTACCATATTCAGCAGAATGTTGGACTGGCATGAACCTAATAGAGATTTTCTAATCTGGGCCACTCCATCTAGGCCAGGGGTGTCAAACTCGATTTCATTGAGGGCTGCATCAGGGTTATGTTTGACCTCGAGGGGGCAGGGCGGGCCAGAGTGAGCATGGCCAACTCGACGTCACTCATTGAGGCTCCATTTTCAGTCGCGAAGGCCCCCTGCAACCCTCTGTCAGTGAAAACAGAGCTCCGTTTCACTGGCAGACGGCTGCAGGAGGCTGTCGCGGCCCTTCTGGAGCTCTGTTTTCACTGGTAGAGGCACTGTGGGCCGGTCCTTCGCTGTTTCCAGAGCGGGCCTGTGGGCCAGATCTAAGCACCCGGTGGGCTGGATCCAGTCCCCGGGCCTTGAGTTTGATCTAGACTGTATCTTCTAAAGATACGAGCACTAATAAAATGAGTGCAAACCATCAAACACTGCTGATAATGGTCTGAGGAAGAAAATTGTGCACAAAATGCATCTCCTGAAATTCTTGCAGAACTGCATGAATTCAGACATAGTCCTTGCTTGCTTTTTTTAAAGAAAAAGATTATGTGATATAATAGAGAATACATATGGTGCAGTGGTGGATTTCAAAATTTTTTTACTACTGGTTCTGTGGGTGTGGCTTCGTGGACATGGCATGGCTTGGTAGGTGTGGCATGGGAAGGATACTGTAAAATCTCCATTCCCACCCCACTCCAGGGGAAGGATACTGCAAAATCTCCATTCCCTCCCCAATCCAGGGGAAGGATACTGCAAAATCTCCATTCCCTCCTCAATCCAGGGGAAGGTTACTGCAAAATTCTCATTTCCTCCTGATCAGCTGGGACTCGGGAGGCGGAGAATAGATGGGGGTGGGGCCAGTCTGAATTTTTTACTACCAGTTCTCCGAACTACTCAAAATTTCCGCTACCAGTACTCCAGAACTGGTCAGAACCTGCTGAAACCCACTTCTGGTAAGGTGTAACATTTAAGGCACGAGTCCAGTCCCATCTTTGGCATGAAGCCAACTGGGTAACTGGGTCAGTCGCTCTATTTTGGCTCTAGGAATAAGGCATTTTTGAACATCTTGCCAAGAAAACCGCTAGGACTAATTAGGGCAGTTACCAAGAGTTGAGATTTAACTGAAGGTGCGCACACGTGCGCGCGCGCACATACACACACACTCCATCATATAGTAAATGTTTTCTCAGTAGATCAGATTAATAGATCTATTCTGTCTATTAGGATGCACAAGTAAATTCTCAGCTCCACCCAGTTGACCTGATTCTATCTCGAATAGGGGCTATAGGGTCATAATAATGGAGTTTTTTTTTTTATTATGATGCACAATGAGTGGTTAATTTGTAAAACCAAAATTGCTTTGGCTCAGGGTAAATTGAAATCCAATCTGCAACTATGGAAACTGTTTACAATTAAACTTAGGGGTGTGAGAACACGAGTGTAGTGGAGGAGGTGGTACATTTAAAAAGCAATGAAAATATCACTTAATCCTTACGGCATCCCCTTTATCCACAAGCACGTCTTACTCCTTCCTTGAACAGCCTTCAAGATCTAGATATCTAGATTCTTCAATAGGGTTGTAGGACTCTTGTATTTTATTGTTTGGACTTCTGTTGAAATCCATATTTTGAAAAGTAATGCTGAAACAATTTAAGGCTTGTTCAGTTTTAATATTATTTTGTGTTTTTAACATGTTGTGTTTAACATATTAGAGTTACAGTTCTTTGTAAAGTGTTTTAAGTAGCTTTCATCTGAAGGAAGCATCTAAATATTTTAAAGAAATGCAAAAAAAAAAGGAACCTTTTTCCCATTGATGTTTGACAACAAAATTGGCAGTGCATTAAGAGATGCAGTTTTATTTTCTTTAAGTCCACTCTCCCATTCCAAAACAAATCAAATCAAATCAGGATTGTTCCCAATTCTAAAATAGGAGATACCGTACTTAGTGCTGAAGAGAAGGTAACCAAAAATAAAAGCAAATTGGCTAAGGACACCAGAAATAATGGAAAGTATCCACCAGTTTAGACTTGTTGAAGGTAATGACAAACCATGTCTGTAATGGTGTCAAGAAGATACCACTAGGAGCTTCACTTTATCTTTTATAAACAGATTGAAAACCAAAAGTAGAATAAAATTAACTTTATTAATGAAGAATCAACAAGAAGCGACAGATACTCCTTGACTTATGACTATTCATTTAATAACTGTTTGAAGTTACCATCGACCCCTCAAAAGGGACATGACCAAAGTTCTAAAGTTCTGATGGCCACCTCCTCCCACTCTCACGTGGTCATGTGACCACATTTTGGGTGCTTGGCAACTCAACCTACATTTATGGCCATTTGCAACATCGTGTGGTCACATGACTACTGTTTACAACATCCTTGCCAAACACTGACATCTACTTCCAATAAGATTTTGGCCTGATGGTTCTTCCACCATAGAGATTCTAGGCCATTCTCCAGCCCAGGAATAGGAGAAAAAACAGTACAATCTCCCTGCTGCCCCCACCCCATGTAAAATGGTCATAATGCTCTCTACATGCATCAGGCATACATGTGAACCATTTGGGGATAGTTTTTAAGCATGGATTAACATGTTCTTGCAGCAACAGATGGGAGCTTAAATACTTTGAATGCATATAATGTATGGAAATATAGTCCATTTTACTATGGAGAAGAAGGAGCAGTAGTTTAATTAAGCCATACAAAGTTACAAAAATAAGAAAAATAATATATCCCACTGAAGCTGGCCTGGTCATGTCACCCAAGAATTCATGTTTCTTCAACTGTAAAAAAACTAGGATCTGAACTGGGATACCTATAACTTTTCATGATAGGGTTTCTGAAATGTCCACAGTAAGAATTTGAGGTATACCATGATCCTTCTATATGCAGAACTGCCTGTTTCCTAGGAAACTGGTGAATGACAAAGTATACCCAAGGCATGTATGTATGTACGTATGTACGTATGTATAATTTTTATTAAAGAAGTTTACAAAATAAAGGATACATGTAAAATATATAAATAAAAATTAGAAAGAAGAAAAAGATAAAGAGTGCAAAAAGCAGTATGATCAGAAACAGAAAGAAAAAGAAAAAGTGACTTCTAATCTTTATACCAGTTACAAATAAATTAATCCTCCTTCCCCTTTAAGATTACATTAGAGAGCTTCCATCTTGCTTACTATTCTTATTTATCTCTGACTAGAAAGGTTAGTTTTGCCATTTTTGTTAATTCTGCCATCATTACATAGTATGTGTGGGTAGTCCTCAACTTATAACAGCAACTGAGATGGAAATTTCTGTTGCTAAGCAGAAATTATCATGCTTTGTGTCTTTAGTTCCAGATGGTGTTTTTAACTGAATCTCCTGGTTGTTAAGTGATCCAACTGACTGCCAGCTTCTCACAACCAACGTCAGTGGGGAAGTTGCAAGTCCGTGGCTGGCAGGCAGGCAGGTGGTTGCTGCCAGATGTGGAAGCAAGCAATGGATTGCAGTGGAGAATCGGGGCATGCACAAGGAAAGATAGTTGTGTTGAAAAGAGGGGAAATAAAAACAAGCTGAAAAAATTTGTTCTCTTCTCCCCCTGGTATCAAGGACAAAATTATGTGGAAACTGTCCGAAGTAAGTTTCTCTAAAAGATGAACAGAACAGAACAGAATAGCAGAATTGGAAGGGACCTTGGAGATCGTCTAGTCCAAACCCCAATCATGCAGGAGACCAGGGGTGAAATCCAGCAGATTCTGACAGATTTTGGAGAACCGGTAGCAGAAATTTTGAGTAGTTCAGAGAACCGGCAAATACCACTTCTGGCTGACCCCAGAGTGGGGTGGGAATGGAGATTTTGCAATATCCTTCCCTCAGGAGTGGGGTGGAAATGGAGATTTTGCAGTATCGTTCCCCTGCCACACCCACCAAGCCACACCATGCCCACCAAGCCACACCCAAAGAATCGGTAGTAAAAAAAATGGATTTCACCACTGCAGGAGACCCTATACCATTTTAGACAAATAGCTTTCCAATCTCTTCTTAAAAACCTCCAGTGTTGGAGCACCCACAATTCCTGGAGGCAAGTTGTTCCACTACTTGATTGTTCTACTGTCAGGAAATTTCTCCTTAGTTCTAGGGTTGGTTGTCTCCTTGAGCAGTTTCCATCCATTGCTTCTTGTCCTGCCTTTGGGTGCTTTGGAAAATAGGTTGATCCCCTCTTTCTTGCGGCAGCCCCTTAAATACTGGAACACTGCTATCATGTCACTCCTAGTCCTACAACACAGGATCATTTTAATGTGATTTAGGGCAGATAGATTATGTAGAGTGTGCTATTAGCTAAGGAACAGGCAAAATGTTCTTCTTTTACTTTTTTTAAAATAAGAACCTTTTGTGGCAGGATGGGTGGCTAAATAAATAAACAAACAAACAAATAAATTGACTGACTGACTGATTGACTGACTGACTTGGCAAAAATTGCACATTTCTGCAGAATGGAACCAAAAGTAGAAAACAAAAATTGTGGGAGAAAGGAAAAGTCCAGATATTGAGGGTTGTTTTTTCTCTCTTTAAGCCTATTTCATTCCTTCTTCTTGTAGATAAATCCTGTAGAAAGATTCTAGAAAGCATGAAAGCTTGAACACATTTCCAATCTTTTGTTTGTTTCTTTAAAAAAAAAGATCCATTTGGTTTGTTTATTTATTTTCCGATGGATCCCTGGTACAACGGTCTTTATTTTTTATCAACTGGTCGGTACATTGAAGTTAAAAATGCTGTCTCTTCTATTCAAAATCTGGTCTTAGTTAAAAGCTTTCTTAATGGTCCTTGTGAAAACCCCCTCGAGGTCATTGTGGGACATAAAAAAAGACATATTTTAGAAATGTTGACAAATTCCCCTAAAGCAGCAGTTTTCAAGATTAAGATGTCAGGATAATTCGGATTTTAATTGCACTCAAATGTGGTGGAAAATTTGCATGGCAGAGATATCTGCTTAATATGTACAATAGATCTTGGCTATGGAAAAAGGATTCTTTCAGTAACAAGAAAGACTAATTGCGATTTTTCAAGAGTGTGTTTGTGTTGTGCTGATTTAAAAATAGCACACATGCTGACTTGGATCAACATTCAAAATTACTGCAGACTAAAATAAAAGTATAAATAAAAATATGTTTCTGAAAATGGATTAATCTTTGGCTACAGAAGCTATATCTGTTTCTGCAGCTTGGCAACCGCAAAGTGTAGTCAGATAACAGCAGAGAGAAGTTTAATTGGACACGGAATTGGAAAGTAAAATTAACTTTCCTCATTCCCTTACCTGACCATGGTAGTCCTTACAATCTGCCACTGTTTGACAATTTGCATGCGGTAATCTTAGGGGCTGTAGCAGAAGTGGGTTTCAGCAGGTTCTGACCAGTTCTGGAGAACCGGTAGTGGAAATTTTGAGTAGTTTGGAGAACCGGTAGTAAAAATTCTAACTGGCCCCGCCCCCATCTATTCTTTGTCTCCCAAGTCCCAGCTGATCAGGAGGAAATGGGGATTTTGCAGTAACCTTCCCCTGGATTGGGAAGCCAAGCCACACCCACAGAATCGGTAGTAAAATATTTTGAAACCCACCACTGGGCTATAGGAAAGGTTATATGAAATCAATAAAATGTTCTATGGATTTTTTGGTGCTATTGCCAGTCCCTCAATATTTGAAACATCTATCTCTACTTAATGGGCAGGCTGATCCAGTTGAATATGGATTGCAGAGACAGTTCAACAAAGAGAAGTTAAAGTGGACATATGTTGCAAAATATAACGGAAGGAAATGTGAAATAAAAATAAATTTCATGGAAATGGGACAGGTAATCCTCAACTTGGGACCACAACTGAGCCCAAAATTTCCGCTGCTAAGCAAGCCAGTTTTAAGTGAGCATTGCTCCATTTTGTGACTTTTCTTTCAGTTGTTAAATGAATCACCGCAGTTGTCAAGTTAGTAACATAGTTTTTAAGGGAATCTGGCTTGCCCATTGACTTTGCTTGTTTAACTTCGAACTGTCACTAAATGAATGGTTGTAAGGACTATGTATATTTTTAAAAATAGATGAATTTAAACAAAAGTGTTTATACTATGATATTCCATATAAGAAACTGTAAGTAATATTATAGGCAGATATATTATAAAGGTAAAGTTCCTCTGGCCAGTCATTTCTGACTCTAGGGAATGGTGCTCATTTCTGCTTCTTAGCCAAGGGAGCTGTCATTGTCAGTAGATATTTCCATGGTTATGTGGCCAGCATTACTATATACTGAGGCACATAGTATGCTATTACCTTCCAACTGATGTGGTACCTATTTATCTGCTCACATTTATATGCTTTTGAATTGCTAGGTGGGCGGGAGCTGAGGCAAGAATGGGAGCTCACCCGTCACATGGCACTCAGGTCTTGAACCCAGGCTGTCAGCTTTTCAATTGACAAGATCAACATTTTAACCGCTAAGCCATCACACCCCCTTGGACATACTCTGGGTACCCATATATCCAGTACACAGTAATCAGTAACCTTACAAATCAGCATAATTAAAACTACAAATGAGGATGCTTACCATTGAAAAATAATTCCACAGAGATGGTTTTTTTGAAGCATTATATCTTAAGCCCCATGTTCACCAAACTGCTCTTATCCACAGAGGTAAAAAGAGTAAATAGCTTGTGTTTGTCCTGTTAAAGAATGCTTCAAACTGTATTCTTCTTCACTGATTAAAAACAGAAATTTTTGTATAAATTTGTGGAGTTTAGCCAATTTATGCACGTATCCTGGACATACTTTTTCTTCCTGATCTCTACAGTAGAAACCCCCGCTTCCTTTCCAAGATTTAAAGAGTTCTAGATGTAATAATCATTAATGCATTTTATCATATGGGTGATGCTTCTTAGAGAACTGCAGTAGAAGTTTTAAAAAGTCAGATTTATATGACCAACATTATGATTTCTGTGTAAGAACCAAAGCAGAGGTGAGTTTCAGCAGATTCTGACCAGTTCTGGAGAACCGGTAGTGGAAATTTTGAGTAGTTCGGAGAACCGGTAGTAAAAATTCTAACTGGCCCCGCCCCCATCTATTCTCTGCCTCCCAAGTCCCAGTTGATCAGGAGGAAATGGGGATTTTGCAGTAACCTTCCCCTGGATTGGGGAGGGAATGGAGATTTTACAGTATCCTTCCCATGCCACGCCCACCAAGCCACACCCACAGAACCAGTAGTAAAAAAATTTGAAACCCACTACTGAACCAAAGCTAGTGGTATACAACAGCTCTCTGTGACTATTTCATCTCCCATTTCCTAGTGACATAGATTTATATTCACAAATCATCATGCTGCAAACTGTATTGGCTGAAAATCATGCTGTGATTTAAAAAAAAAAATCTTTCAGCAAATGCTACTAATAATAAAGGGAACTTTAGCTGTTCAAGGCTAAAAGCTGTACTTATCAATGCTTTCATTATGAATAGTCCGATTCTCTAAATTTTAAACATGCAGTACTTTCTTTCAAGGTTTATGATCAAGGATTAGGAGCAAGTAATGAGGGGACCAAGTTTGTACAAAGGAACAGCAGAAATCTAATTGGATCTCTCCAAACCAGGAAAATAGGTATTGTACATAAAGATTATGTAACAGGTTCAAGGTGATGATTAATTTCAGATATATGTTGATAGAATCAAAGCTGGGAAAGCGATCTTAGGTTTGTTCAATTAAAAAGTCAAACAGATGTCCTGCCGCTGAGGAAAAAAATAAATAAATTCCAGTCTGGGTTTTATAACAAGGATTTCAAACAAAGCAAATTTTATTTTACGTATCATATAAAACTCTGATCACTGTACATTGGTTAGAACAGTGTATGTACATTTGGAGAAAAATGTAGTTGAATTGTCAAGAGACAGAAGAATTTCTTCTGAGAAAAGGTTAATTATTTGGGGTCTTTTTACCTAATCAATAAGGTGACATGGTAAGAGAGGTTAAAATGATGTGAAATAGGGAGATAATATTAGCATCCAAGTTTATCGGATAAGATCACATTTCTAACCATTGAAATCTTTACCATAAAACGTAGAAATGCTTGTTAATCTGAATGGCTCTGAAAGGGCATCAGGCAAATGTGAGGAGAAAAGGCTTTAAGTGGATCCAGTTCATTATGGCTATGTGTAAATGTCAAGCACAGGAAATCAGGAATTCAGACTGGAGTCCAAATGGGTTATTGTATGTTAATGCACTCTACAAGAATCTGAACTAATAATGGTCAAAGCAAATTGGTGGTAGATAAGAGTCTATGGAATTCAAAGTGGGCAGGACTTATATCTCTTGTGCATGGGAAGGGACTCAAGACTGATGATGCGTTTGACCCCTCCTTCACGTTCAGCCTGATCATCTCCTATAGCAGGGGTATCAAACTCAATTTCATTGAGGACCACATCAGGGCTGTGATTGAACTTGGGTGGGTGTGGTCAACTGGGTGGGCGTGGCCAACTTGACTCTACTCCCCAAACTGCTGGCATGTTTACTCTTTGGCACTGGGTAGACCGGGCTGAAGTGACATGGGCTGGCCCCTTACATTTTCCAGGACAGCCCCACGAGCTGGATCCAACCACATCACGGGCTGGATCTGGCCCATGGGCATTTGTGTTTGACACTCCTGTCCTACAGTATAATAACCTTCAGTAGTTAGTTGTTGGGAGAGATGGACTGCTGTACTTTTGTGCCTTTCCTGGAACTGCATGTTAGCAAATAGGAAGGCAGTAAATGAGACATGATAGTCTTTTCAGCTGACCCACCATAGTTCTATTTATGCTGATTGACTGCAGGTAAATAAAGGTAGTCCTCAAGTTATGATCACAACTGAGCCCAAAATTTGTGTTGCTAAGTGAAACATTTGTTAAGTGAGTTTTGCTCTGTTTTACAGCTTTTCTTGCCAGAGTTCTTAAGTGAATCATTGCATTTGTTAAGTTAGTAACATGGTTGTTAAGTGAATCTGGCTTCCCCATTGACTTTGCTCATTGGAAGGGAACAAAATTCCTGAATTCATTCTAAGGATAAGGATTGCCACCTGTATTCTCTTGCATTCTTTCTATTCTGTAAACTACTCGTTCTTTTTCATTGCAAGACTGTCAGACAGTAAGGCATTTCTGCATTACCTGTATTAAATCATTTGGTAGATTTATTAATTTGGCCACAGGAAGAAGCAGGGCAATGGGGCATGAGCTTCTAATTGTGGAAATATGGCAAAGCTGCATGCTACCATGTTTCAACCAGCAGTTGCAACCTCATCCTTTCTTTCATGTGTCACTATTTTTTGTTAGGTTTCAGACACAAGGGGAAACTAGCTTTGATTCTCACACTGCCAGATTCTTGCTCCTACGAAGTGCAACAGCTGCTCTACCTTCTGCTTTTCCAACTATCATTATTTCGCCATCAAGCCTCCTGGTACATTTCTTGCAAACATCTGTTATGAAACAATCAAACTGCCCTTCATTAAAAGTGGCCTTTGTGGTTCTCCTTGGAGGTTAAGTTAGACAAAAGGGAGAAAGGCCACTTTGAGTAGATCCACAGCCCTGGGATTAGTGAAATTCAGAATGAGGAGAAAATACTAAATGGTACCAATCTTGTCTCAGATGGTGAAATCACACACACACTGAAGAGAATGTGTGATGCCAACTGAGCAACAGGGCTGCTGCAGTATGATGAGTCTAATACAGGGGTGTGAAACTCAAGGCCCGTGGGCCAAATCTGGCCTGCGGGGTGCTTAGATCTGGCCCACAGGGCCGCCTGCAAACAGTGAAGGACTGGCCCGTGGTGCGACTGCCAGTGAAAATGAGTTCCCAAACTCTGTTTTTGGCTGTGTGCAGCCCTCCTGAGCTGTGTTTTGGCTGGCAGAGGGTTGCAGGAAGCAATCACAGCCAAAAATGGAGCTCGGGAGCCTGTTTTTGCTCACAGAGTGCTTGGGCCACCACGGGCCCCCCTGACATGAGTGACATTGAGCTGGCCACCCCCATGCCCCTCAGTCCCCCGCCCCCGAGGTCAAACACAACCCTGATGAAATCGAGTTTGACACCCCTGGTCTAATACATTCAGAAACATACTGGAACTTTTTTTGCTATGCACTTTGTGTATAAAAGCTTAAATCTTAGCTGAATTGGATGTTCTGCTGGAAGGATTTTGGGGGTGGGTGGGTAGAGGGTGGGGTGGGGTGGGGTGGAATCACAAATGTATGTCCTCCATCTCCACAAAATTTGATAGCAAAGGGCATTTTAACAGCGGATGCCAAATACCTTTTTCTAAAAGTAATGAAGACCTGTATAAAAATGTCTATGGAGATTCTCAGTCATCCAGGTCATGGTTGTCCCAAAGGTGCTTTTTCAAGAGGCAACTGGACTTTCTGGTTTTTCTTTGAAGACTTGTCTCTTCTCATCCAAGAAGGCTCCACACCCATTTGCACCACTCAGGTGACTCTGATGACACAGATAAACCTCCAGGTGACCTTAACGACTCGCTAAAGAATTTTTTTTAAAAAAAATGATTTATATGCCGCCCTTCTCCAGAGACTCAGGGCGGCTTACAATGCGTTAAGCAATAGCCTTCATACTTTTGTATATTTATACAAAGTCAGCTTATTGCCCCCACAATCTGGGTCCTCATTTTACCTACCTTAGAAAGGATGGAAGGCTGAGTCAACCTTGAGCCTGGTGAGATTCAAACTTACAGTAATTGCAGACAGTTGATGTTAATAACAGTTAATAACACTGCTTTAGTCTGCTGAGCCACCACCCAGGCTAAGAATGCAAATGACCAGCTGTCTGCAAGGAGTATAAATCCTTCCATTCCCCACCATCCAGTCAGAGCTGAAGAAGCTTCTTGGATGAGAAGCGAAACCTCTTCAAAGGAAAACCAGAAAGTCTAGTTGCCTCTTGTATAAAAATGAATAATTTGCTACTGTTTCAAAACTAACTGCTCAGCTCTGCTCATCTGATGAACAAAACTGTTTTCTTTCTTCTACTTTTCTCTACCCTGATCAAATTTCTTTCATTTTTAAAAATCTTCTGAGAAGCATCTGAGTGGTGAGCTCCGGAGCATGCAAAGAATGAAGAATTTCTATCTTCTCATTAGCTTCTGAGCCTCCACACCTTTTAACTACACTTCCCAGAAAGCTGTAGGTTAAGCAAGAGAAGATGGGAGGGGATATCTCCACCGTCTTCTCTACCTTTCTCTGACTTATGCCCCCAATTGGCTGCCAGCAAAGTCCAAAGGGCTAGAGGCCATTGGCTGCTTTGGAAACAAGGCTGAAATTTGAAATCTCTTAATGGTGATGGCAGGTGAGAGAAGAACGAGGGAGTGACTCTGATGCTTCCACCATGGTAGGTCTTGCCGAGAAGCTCTAGTAGTCAATGGGTGAGCCTTTCTGAAGGGAGGGGGCCTTGAGAACATGTCAGAATGTGGATGTAGTTTTCCTTATCGTTTGTGGCTCTTTTGGTTCCCCCTCTTCCCAAACAAACAAAGGGGCAGGAAGTTCCACAGGTCAGTTGAGGAAGAAGAGGAGGTGATGGTTTCACTGGGGCTCTCTTGAGGGTTTTGAGGGGAAGGGTAATGGTGCAAGCCTATATTATATGTGAAAAGAAGACTGATACAATGTTTGATGAGTTGTCTAGTATGTAATTAAAAACCGAACCTGCAGCATTATGAACTTAGTAACCAAGATCATATCTTGAGGAGATTTGAGTCCTCTGCACATGAGCAGAAAATGGCCACTTTCTGTCCCTGGATTTACAGTCTGAGAGTACAACTATGCAATAGTTCAGCAAAAAGCAGATTCATGCCAGCCTTTAACAGTTAATAAAGACAAGTCTTCGGAACCCATGGAGAAAAGACCTTCCGGTAAAGATTTGCTGCCAGCAAGAATAAATGATGGCACACAGAGCCCTGTTACAGAGGGTAAATCTGGCTTGCTGATCCAGTGCGTTGGTTTCCCATGCTGTTGTTTTTCATCTAGAAGCTTGAAACGGAGGTTGCCTATCGGGGAGTCTTAACTGCATCACAAAAGGTTTTCCTCTAATAGGAGAACAGAAGACAGATATGGGAATGCACCTTCTTCTTGAAGGAAAAGAAATCTCTTCCTGCTTATGGCAGAATGAGTTGAACATTTGGCTGCTTGCTATGATGTTCGTCCATCGTGTTCGAAGGGGACCTTGACATCTAACAGATTGTGTGTTGTCCACAATGTGTCCACAGGTGGCTGGTAAGGCCTAAATGGGCACGAAATGTTCTGCCACATGTCGGGCAGACGTGTGGGCACCATTGTTGCAGCATTTGCAGCTCTGGCTTTGCGGAGTGCTCACTTCTCTTGTGCTATAGTTGTTTTTCTGCCCTCAGAAGTCTGGCAGCCTTGGTGGATCAGCGTGCGCCACGTCGATCAATCTCGTGCCAGGGTTTCCCAGGAGGTGATGTCAATATCCAGGGACTTGAAGGAGGCTTTCAATGGGTCTTTGTATCACTTCCTTTGTCCCCCGTGCAGTCGCTTTCCTTGAGACAGCTCACCATAGAGGAGCTGTTTAGGGATGTGATGGTCTGGCATCCTTGCAACATGGCCTGCCCAATGTGTCTGGGCTTTCATCAGCAGAGTGTGAACTGATGGCAGGCCTGCTCTGGAGAGGACTTCTGTGGCTGGCACCTTGTCCTGCCACTCGATCCTCAGAGTTCTATGGAGGCAGGTCATGTGGAAGTGGTTCAATTGCCTAGCGTGCCTCCTGTATAAAATCTTAGTCTCTTGCTATAAGCATCCATCGGATGTTCTTTAGTACATCTCAAGTCCAGTGGAGCTATCTCCTGGGTAAAATCATGAAATTTTCTCCTTGTGTGGTTACACATTTTATGGCTGAGAACGAAGCATTTTCATCAGCATTCAACATTTTCATGTTGGCTAATTCCTGAAGCTTAGCAAAATGGCGAAGCTGGAGCAGGAGCTTCTATGAAAGTTTCAGTTTTCAGAGCTTGAAGGTATTGCCAGGAACTTGAAAAGTTTATCCCGATTCCTTCCTATGTTACCTAATAACATGTAGCTAAGTGATTTGAAAGAAAGAAAGAAAGAATTGTTATACAGGCAATGTGTCTGGCAACTGTTATATAAACAAGACCCAAGGGCAGACTGATTTATCCGCTGAGAAGAAAGTGTCATCTTCCTTGCTATGTTGAAAGTGCAGCAGGAATAAAACAAGAATCTAATTGCTGTGAATTACTTAGAAAGAAATTGCATCGAGTTAGTTTGGTGTAGTGGTTAAGGCACCAGGCTAGAAATCAAGAGACTGGGTTCTAGTCCCATTTTAGGGATGAAAGCCAACTGGTAACACATTAGGCCAGTCACAATATCTCAGCCCAGGGTTGTTATGGGGAATATAGGAGGAGGAAGGAATATTAGGTATGTTTGCCATCTTGAATTATTTATAAAAGTAATAAAGGTAGTATATAAATAATTAATAAATATTTGTAAACAATTACTTATTGGAGTTGTTGTGCTCCCAGTTCAACCATTCTTTAATCATATATTAACCTGAGCTCACAGAAGATGCTCCTTTGCTATTCTCCAATTCTCACTGTTGCTAGGAAAATCTTAGGAAAATGGTGGTTAGAAGTGGTGAAAGAGGCAATCTTGACTTTACTGATTGTTTCTGAAAAATGTCTCCTTGGACTCATATGAATGTTAATATCTGACGTAGTCTCTTGTCTCTCCTCTTTTCACACATTGCTGAAGCAAATGCTAGACAATCTGAGACATTTTGGAAGAAATAAATTATTACGGATTGGATTACCCTGTTAAAATCTGATTTCTGATGTAGGGAATTGGCCATGGTGATGATCTTTGTTAGGGTTATTCATTAGGCTGCCCTATAGATTCATCCCAAAATGGGTGGCCTTCAGATGGCTGGACTATAATGCTCTAATTCTCAGTCAGTAACAACATGTTGGCTAAGAATTCCTGAGAACTATAGTCTAGCACATTTAGAAGATACAAATATTAAAAATTATGTTCAAATCTTAGAAATTCTGTATTTCTCTGAGGCTTACAATATTCTAGCATTCTGGAATACACTCTTTATATGAGAATCAAAAGAAGCATATCGTACTTCAGCCTAGTGTTATGATTTTAAAAGATAGTGGTAGCAGACCTCTTTAGCCATTGGGTTACAAGGTTGTGCACAGTTTTGTTCTATATTCATAGATTTTAGCAGATTTTACTCCACTAGTCATTGCCGACTAGGGGGACAGTGCTCATTTCCATTTCAAGGTCATTGAGCCAGTGCTATTTGAAAACATTTACATGGTCATGTGACCAGCATGATGCCACGGAGTGCTGTTACTTCGCTTCCAAGTGGTACCTATTTAGCTACTCAAATTTGCATGCCTTCAAACTGTTAGATTGACAGGAGCTGGGATGAGGACGGGAGCTCACCCCATCGCATGGTGCTCGGATCTCGAACATGGGCTGCCGGCCTTCTAGCCAAGAAACTGGAAGGTCTTAACTACTGAGTTAACATGCCACCCCTATTCATATTGAATATTCATATTTTACTTACATTGAATAAAAAGTAAAACATATTTTGACATGTTAGGACACATAAGAGAAGATATTGAATCAATTTTATAATGATTTCTGTTATATACCATATGAGGAAAAAAGGAACTGAGCTGCACGCTTCACTCAGGTCCTCCAAATAGGTGGGAAAATACTTGAAATGCATTAGTTAAGCCGTCTGGCAGCCCTCTATAAAACAGGACACTGCCAGGCAAGCAGGTTGTTGGATTGTACTGGACTACTATTAAAGAGCTGTTGTTACTGAAGAACTGTGTCCGTCTCTTCTATCACCGAATTTAACAATTTCCCCATTAGTAATATATAGTGTCTTCTATAGTGATCTAATTATCTTAGTGCCAAAATCATAGTAATGGTTGGATGATGCTATGAAGCTGGTTTAAGTGATTATATTGACTATATTCATTAAAGGTAAATGATTACATATTTTAAAGAGTAAGATGTCAAGACAGCTAAAGTTCTTAATTGTGTTTGACACCGGTGGAATCTGCACACCAAGTTTAAATGATAGACAACAAGAAATTAAATGACTCCAATACTTTGGAAAACTATTCAATGATAATAAAGTCAAATAGTAATATCTATTGATTCTATATTAGTAATAACTTCTGTGCTCTATGTTGTTTTGCACTTGGGAAACATTTAAAAGACATATTAGATTAATCAGCTGAATGTAGGAGAAAATCTATTTTTATTAGGCTGTCATTTTTGTCATGTTTTTATATTGACAGCACACAGAGAAACAGATTGTTTTTATCATAAAAGGGTGAGAAGTCTGTAAGACACTTGAAGCTTCTCAATTTTTACTTCTCAGCAGCAACCTAAAATTTGGCTTATTAGGTGGAGTAAATATAATTAGTGCGATTAATCACAAATCATGCAGGCTGTAAAGGGACTGCTGGGAACAGAAGGGTAAACTAATAAAAATCCAGAAAGTATAATCCAGAGCCAAACTAAACATTAGTCAGAATCCATTGCCCATAAAAAGGGTCTAGATTAATGGTGTCAAACTCAAGGCCCAGGGGCCAGATCCAGCTTGCGTGGTGCTCAGAACTGGCCCGCAGGGCCACCCTGTAAACAGCAAAGGATTGGCCCTCTGTGCCTCTGCCAGCAAAAACAGAGCTTGGGAGGGTCACAAGCGACTCTCCTGAGCTCTGTTTTCGCTGGCAGAGGGTTGCAGGAAGCTGTCACAGCCGAAAACAGAGCTCAGGAGCCCGTTTTTGCTGGCCACCATAGGCGCCCCTGATATGAATGACAGCGAATTGGCCACACACACTCTGCCCTCCCTGAGGTCAAACACAACCCTGATACGGCCCTCAATGAAATTGAGTTCGATACCCCTGGTCTAGATCTTCTTCATCAGGTAGTTTGAGAAATAACCCCAAAGCCAAAGTTAGATGGCATAACAGTTAACACCACACAGTTTCAAGGACATGAACAAATCCTAGGAAAGATGGAAAGAAGCATGAATAGCTATAAGAGAAATCTACTTTCAACTGATGTTGGTGGGGATTGAGATATCCAGATGGATTCTGGACATGGGAAGTCCAGAGAGAACTCTGAAAGCTTTCAAAAACTGCAGCTTGAGGCAAATATGTTGGTAAAATGATGTTGGCTTCTTGGTTCAACCAGTTACCATGTCCGTACCTTGTTTTTTATTTTTATACTTACCTTATATACTCGAGTATAAGACGAGTTTTTCAGCACATTTTTTATGCTGAAAAAAGCCCCCCTCAGCTTATAATCGAGTGAGGAAAAAAATGCCCTTTTCCCTGCAACCGTTTTGGCTCCCAGGGGTTGCAGGAGGCTTGCTAAAGGCAAAACGGGGCATGGGGGGTGTGCGGCGCCCCTCCCCTGTGCCCCTTTTTGGCTCCCAGGGGTTGCAGGGAGGCTTGCTAGGGGCATGAGGGGGGTGCCTAGCAAGACTCCCTGCAGCCCCCTGGAAACAAAAATGGGCTGCCCGGGGGCGGGGGGGGGCTTCAAGGGAGAAAGAAACAAAGAAATCCTCACTGTTTAGGGAGATCCCATGTGCAGTGACCTTGAGTTGAGAGCTTATTGTAATTGTAATTGAGAGCTTATTGTAATTGGCTGCTAGCTATCTTTGCTTGTAAAATGTGGCTCTTTTACAACCTGTGAACTTCAACTCCCAGAATTCTCCCAGCTTGGCTCTCTCAGGAATTCTGAGAGTTGAAATCCACAGGTTGTAAAAAGGCCACATTTGCCCACCCCTGGCCTAAACTAATCAATAGTGGAGCTCTAAGAATGCCAGATGAGAAGGAGAAAGGGAGGGAGAAAGAGAGAGAGAGAGAGAGAGAAAGAAGAAAGAGACAAAGAAAGAAAGAAAAAGAAAAAGGAGGGAGAGAGAGAGAGAGAGAATGCAGATATCTCTTAACAGAGGCTTGAACTTGCCTGAAATTAGATCAAGCCAGTGACTGGGTGGGCATGGCTAGCTGGTCATGTGATATATGTGTATAGGGACTACTCAGAGGGCTGAAAAAAGTCATTTCTGACAGGTCCTCGCACTTTTGTCTGGTCCTCACACTTATGACCATCCTCACATTTACGCCCGTGCATCATTCTTAACAACCATGTCACTCATTTCACAACTGCTTCTCTTCACCATGGTGATAAGGTAGGGCAAAAAACATAAAATGTGAGGACAGTCGTAAATTCGAGGACTGGTCAAAAGTGCGAGGACCAGTCAAAAATAACTTTTTCAGCCTTCTGAGTAGTCCATGTGCACAAAAGGACTACCCAGAGGGCTGAAAAAAGTGATTTCTGACAGGTCCTTGCACTTTTGACCAGTCCTCACACTTATGACCATCCTCACATTTATGCCCATTGTAGCATTCTTAACAACCATGTCATTCATTTCACAACTGCTTCTCTTCATCATGGTGACAAGATTTTTGTTTTTGTTGATCCTCTTTTCCACTTACAGAGCTAGTTTACTGTTTTTCTTTGAAATCAATATTCAAAAACATTTAACCTACTGATGCCTCAATTAATGTAATTTTATTGGTATCTATTTTTATTTTGAAATTTACCAGTAGCTGCTGCATTTTCCACCCTAGGCTTATACTCGAGTCAATAAGTTTTCCCAGTTTTTTGGTGGTAAAATTGGGTGCCTCGGCTTATATTCGGGTCGGCTTATACTTGAGTATATACGGTAAATATGAACTTTATATTAAGAGCCATGGTGGCATAGTACTGCAGGCTACTTCAGCTGACTGTTGGCTGCCTGCAATTTGACAGTACGAATCTCACCAGGCTCAAGGTTGACTCAGCCTTCCATCCTTTCCGAGATTGGTAAAATGAGGACCCAGATTGTTGGGGGTAATATGCTGACTCTATAAACCGCTTAGAGAGGGCTATAAAGCACTGTAAAGCAGTATATAAGTTTAAGTGCTATTGCTATGCTATATCAGGTGACCTGAAGCAACCAATTAAGGAGAATATTTGTAGCTTGAGCTTGATTCTCTGATAATTTGGAGAGCCACTGCAATGGGAAAATAATTTGGTTAAAATCTGGTACAATTTGCTGAAAATATTGTGGCAAATGAAATATGACTTCCTTGCTGCTTTGGCTTCAGGAATACCTTCCATGCGCCATGTGTTCTACAAAGCTAGCTTTTGATCACCAGGGCTGGCTGCTTTAAAAGAATCTTACAGGCCCAGTTATTAATTGTGACCAATAAGTATTATTAAGTAAAAATGCCTGATTCTAAAGTATTGTCCGTAGGGTAACTACTTCTCTTTTTCTCCTTGGGTGATCACAGTTAGCAAAGGCAAAAGAGTGTTATAAAGAAATCGCTGTCTTGCTATGCTCATTCAAGAAGAAACAGCTGTTAGTCTTAACTATGAACAGTGCCGTAATTTAGCTACTTAGTTTGAACTATGCAGTTTAAGAAGCCCCCAATGGGCGCTTACTTTTGTCCCCTTACTTACATGACAATACTTGTCATGGATCCTTGTTGAAGTCCTCCGAAAGGATTTAGATGAATTAAATATACCACATGGAGTTAAAATACAAGCCTCTCCGGTGCTTCATTGTTGATAATAATTTTGAAGCTGTTTATTTAATAGAGGCTATTATATTTGGGCTTCAAAGAAACTGGAAGGCAAACTACAGGGGTAACAAAGACACGGACTATTTTTGCATTTTGCTTCCCCCGAAACGTAACGCAGATCTTTGCAACCAGAAATGATAGTTCCATATTTAGATCTATGCTTTACCACCACGATGGACAACTTGTAACACTCCAACTTATATAGGCCCCAGCCAGAGGTGGTATTCAGCCCGTTTGGACCGGTTCAGGCGAACTGCTGGCTCTGATGATCAGTTGGCCCTGCCCACCCGCCCCCACTCTATCCTGTCCTTTATTTCCTGCTTTGTAGCTCATCTCAATTGCACGGCACAGCTGATTCCCGGCCCTCGCTGTTCTACTTACCGTTGCTAACTTGGAAGGTAAGCAGCTGAGCTTCTGAATGCTCCATTCTCAGTGCTGTGCGCAAGCACCTTAGGCACATGTCCACTCACCGAACCAGTTGTTAAACCGGCAGCATTCCACCACTGGCCCCAACTCAGCAATACAGGTAGTCTTCGACTTACAACAGTTCATTTAGTGACTGTTCAAAGTTACAGCGGTACTGAAAAATGTGACTGATGACCATTTTCCACAGTTATGCAGCATCCCCCTGATGATCAAAATTCAAATGCTTGGCAGCTGGTTTGTAATTTTGACAATTTTGACAATTGCTGTGTCCCAAGGTCACATTTTGTGACCTTCTGACAAGCAAAATCAGTGGCGAAGCCAGATTCACTTAACAACCAGGTTACTAACTTATCAACTGCAGTGATTCACTTAACAACTGTGGCAAGAAAGGTCGTAAAATGGAACAAAACTCATTTAACAAACGTTTCACTTTACAACAGAAATGTTGGGCTCCATTGTGGTCTTAAGTCGAGGACTACCTGCCATCAGGGACAATTGGAGTTGTACTCCAACACAGTGTTGTGGCCCACTGGCGGCCAGCGGAGCTGGGAGCAGAGTCGGACAGTGAGGAAGTTGGGGAGGAACATGGGCCAGTCCTGGGGGCTGGGGAAAGCTTGGACAAGGGCTCTGCATCAGAGGCAGAGAGGGAGATAGACAGCAGTGAGGCAGAAGAACAGCTGGAGCGCGAACCAGTAGTAAAGGTAAGTAGAACCTACCCCTGATATGTATGTGTGTGTATATATATGTATATGTCGGGTGAAATGCTCCCGGTTTGGACTGGATCGCCTGATCCGGTAGCGATGGAGGCGGGTGGTTCGGAGAACTGGTAGCAACCCCCCCCCCCATGCCCAGCTGAGCTGCACAATCATCAGAGGCTTGGTTTTTTTACTTTTAAAAGCATTTTTTCTACAACTCTGGCCGAAAAAAATGCTTTTAAAAGTAAAAAAAAAGCCTCTGATGATCGCGCGGCTCATCAAAGGCATTTAAAAGAAAAAAAGGGTTTGTTTCTTTTAAATGCTCTGACAATCCCAGCTGAGTTCCCTGATCGGCAGACACTTTTTTAAAAAGCCTCTGCTGATCAGGGAACTCAACTTGGATCATCAGAGCCTTTTGAAAGCATTTTTTCACCACCTCTTAGCCGAAGAGGTTGTAGAAAAAATAGTTTTAAAAGTAAAAAAAAAAATGGCCACGCCCATCCAGTCACATTACCCCCCTCCACCAAGCCATGCCCACAGAACCGTTAGTAACAAATTTTAGATTTCACCCCAGTATATGTGTATGTGTGTGTGTGTGTGTGTGTGTGTGTGTATAAATCAATATATCAGGAGTGGGTTCTACTTATCTTTACTACCGGTTTGCAACAGGAGTGCCCACACCCTTCTGCGCATGCACAGATCATCCATTATGATGTCCAGGCGGAACCTCCCACTGCTTTTACTACCAGTTTGCAAGAACTGGACAGAACCTGAAGCAACCCACCACTGATAGATAGATAGATAGATAACATATTACAATAAATAAATAATTGGGATAGCCATCATATGGTGACTTATTTATTGCAAATGAAATGCCAAGTTTCAGCTTTCAATAAATCAATCTCCTGATCAATATATGGACGGTCAGTCTGCATGAATCACATGTTCACTTTTTACCGCGGGGTTTGAAGTTTGAAGAGCTGATGACACAAAGCCTGTTTACTAGGAAGCCAAATCTAACTTCTAACTCTTTGCAGCAATTCAGTTTTTATCGAGTGTTTTGCAATCCAGCAATGTAAGCTCTACAGGAACTAGGCACCAGAGTGGGTTTCAGCAGGTTCTGACCAGTTCGGAACTGGTAGCGGAAATTTTAAGTAGTTCGGAGAACCGGTAGTAAAAATTCTGACTGGCCCCACCCCCATCTATTCTCTGCCTCCCAAGTCCCAGCTGATCGGGAGGAAATGGGGATTTTGCAGTAACCTTCCCCTGGAGTGTGGTGGGAATGGAGATTTTACAGTATCCTTCCCCTGCCAAACCCACCAAGCCACGCCCACAGTAGTAAAATTTTTTGAAACCCACCACTGTTAGGCATGCCTGTAGCAATGTACTTAGCAGTCTTGTGACTTCATATATGGGATAAGAGCTGAAATGACGCAGTGGTTAGAAGGCAGTTCTGCAGGGCTAACTTGCTGCTCATTCCAGGAGTTCGATTCTGAGTGGCTCAAGATTGACACAGCCTTCCATCCTTCCGAGGTTGGTAAAATGAGGACCCAGATTGTTGGAAGCAAGATGCAGACTCTATAAACTGCATAGAGAGGGTTATGGAGCACTGTTAGAATTGTTAGAATAGAATAGAGCTGGAAGGGATCTTGGAAGTCTTCTAATCCAGCCCCCTGCTCAAGCAGTAGACCCTGTACCATTTCAAGACAAGTAGCTGTCCAGTTTCTTCTTTAAAACCTCTAGTGATGAAGCAC
The DNA here is from genome assembly GCA_012654045.1 of Ptyas mucosa. Classification (NCBI taxonomy): domain Eukaryota; kingdom Metazoa; phylum Chordata; class Lepidosauria; order Squamata; family Colubridae; genus Ptyas; species Ptyas mucosa. The sequence goes on from WNWU01000021.1 coordinate 1,737,575, forward strand.
CCAAAACTTCTGGAGGCAAGCTGTTCCACTGATTAATTGTCCTCACTGTTAGGAAGTTTCTCCTTAGTTCTAGGCTGGTTCTCTCCTTAATTAGTTTCCATCCATTGCTTCTTGTCCTGCCCACTGTGAAGCGGTATATACAGTAAGTCTAAGTGCTATTGCTCTAAGAAGCACAATGTCAGTTATAAAGCATTTTTCAAAGCTTGCATATCCATAACACGAGTCCAAATGAGAATTAAAGGCACTGGCTGGCTCTAACAAAAACTAGACCTTCTAGATCAGTGGTGTCAAACTGGAATCCGGATTTCTTCGAGGGCCAGATCAGCATTGTAGTTCTTCTCTACGGGATGGATGGGATGGGATGGACAACTCCTGCAGCACCATGCCGGCCAAAACAGAATGCGGGCCCCTGCACAAGACCCTGTATTGGTCAGCAGAGTTCTGCAGGAGACCGTCCAGGCTAAAAATAGGGCATGGGGGCCGCACGTGGCCCCCTGTGCCCCATTTTGGCTGCCAGAGGCACCATGGGCCAGTCCTTTGCTATTTTAAGCACCCCTGTTCTAGATCATAGTTCTTGACTTCAGTAGAGCGAACAAGCAGAAGATGCTGTGTCTAGACTGTTGCAGATTCAGTGTGTGGAATATGTTCATACAATGTTAAGCCATAGTATGGTTTCTCTGCATTGCTTGATCTAGGCCACTGTGATTTGTAAAACCTAATTTATAGCTTAATGCAATGCGTCCGCTTTTCCAAATATGGCATATTTAACAAAGCATGGTTTAATACGGCATACAGCTGCAGTGCCAATTGCAGATGTGAGGAAATTTCAGACAAGCTGAAAAAAGTACTACCTATTTTTAGTTTCGTAGATATTTTTTTTAAAAAAAACAGCTAAGGATTCTGAGCTAGAACTTAGTGAGGGCTCCTGGTACCAAAAAGTATTCCTTAGTTACGTAAGCTTCCCACTCACAACCATTAATACGGTTTGTAATTTCAAATATGAGTGAAAACAATGTGTGTGTGTATGTGTGTTGAAAGGATGGAAGAAGATAGAAAATCATTGCGCAAATCCTTTCAGAAAAGTATTTGGATCACATGGGAGTTTGTATGAAGAATTTCTTTCTGACTTGTTCAGTTGGTTGCATATTCCTTCAGGTTCATACAGCTGCTTTGGAAGCTCTTCCTATCCATGCATACCCTGTGCTTACACAACCACTTTATTTTGGGGAGGGCCGTGTTTGCACATGCAAGTGAGAATAGCCATGAACATCTTCTGAAGGCATGGCACAACTTGAAAAAAAAAAAACACAACTGCCTGGAAAACCGCCCCACACTTTTGTACATGCTCCTGAGTATTCCAAAAAGTTTCTTGGAAAGAATTATACAGTCCAATAGAAAATGCTAATAGGTTATAGTCTCTGGAATTCATATAAAAATTCGGTTCAAGTGAATACTGTAATAAAAACATTGCCTATGCTCTGATATTAGGAGGCCTGATGTTTGTTTTTCTGAAGAGTTTGACTTCAAAAGTAATCATTGGTATCCACATAAACAATGCTCTCAACAACAGCTTTTTTCCCAAGACATTTGTAAAGAGAGTAAAGAGAGATTTCAGAGGATTCATTTATTGGTTTAAAATTGCGAAAAAAATGAACATTCCAAAGAGCTAAGGGGGATTGGACCTGGCATGCTGCTAGGTACAGGATCACTGGGCAACCATAGAATAGAATAGGATAGGATAGGGTAGGGTAGAGTAGAACAGAACAGAACAGAACAGAACAGAACAGAACAGAACAGAACAGAACAGAACAGAA